>JBAIZL010000400.1:2377500-2517500 GCA_036971475.1 Prosapia bicincta
CACACACACACACACACACACACACACACACACACACACACACACACACACACACACACACACACACACACACACACACACACACACACACACACACACACACACACACACACACACACACACACACACACACACACACACACACACACACACACACACACACACACACACACACACACACACACACACACACACACACACACACACACACACACACACACACACACACACACACACACACACACACACACACATTGTGTATGTAAATTGTAATTTGTATAGTAAATAAGTACAGTTTTTAATAACTAAAGGAGAACACAATGAAGCTAACACAATAGTCCAACACTAATTTAAAAAAATACATTGTATATATCGTTCTTCTAAGATCACTTCTAAAGAAATTAAATAGTATATTAATATTACTAAAAATCGCTTCTTCCATTACTACTAGATTCTGTTTTGTATATAAACTTTTGTAGTAATATATTAAAAACGTCTACATACCTATAAAATCTCTTAGGTTTTTTAAGATGATTCCACGACCTTCCACTTAGCTTTCCAATGTGTTTGTTTTATATAATTAGGTGTTATCGATGCTGGTGTTATTTGAAGTAATGACCTGTATGTTGTTTGTTTCAGGTAAGGATGTCAAAGACGGAAATTATTTTTTCAAATGAATCTATTTACAGGTAAGCCTAACAACCGGCTGTTAAAATTCATTGTAAACAATTCATATATTAACAAAATGTGTTAAACTCAAGTCCAACTTAGGTCAACAAAGAAATATTTTATGTTTGTTACTTGTTATTAAATAAAGTAACATAACGAATGCGTTAACACGGCTGTTCCACTACATTACCTATGAAATGAAATCAAATGGTTTATAAAACTCATCGTGCTGGATTTCAAACATGTAGTCATTCAGTTTGAATCCGACCTAAAGACATTAACTTGTCTAAATTTAATTAATTAATAAATACCTGAAAAGGTTGTATTAACATAATTAATCGTCATCTATTAAAGGTTTAAGGAAATATGTTTGAGTGGATGAATAACAAGCATTTTATTAGAAATTGAAACCAAGGAGAGTTTGAAGTAATTGACAAACTACTGGTGGTACTCGGTAACAGCAACCTCTTTAATTTACGTACTTACTACTGGTGGTACTCGGTAACAGCAACCTCTTCAATTTACGTGCTTACTACTGGTGGTACTCGGTAACAGCAACCTCTTTAATTTACGTGCTTACTACTGGTGGTACTCGGTAACAGCAACCTCTTCAATTTACGTGCTTACTACTGGTGGTACTCGGTAACAGCAACCTCTTTAATTTACGTGCTTGCTACTGGTGGTACTCGGTAACAGCAACCTCTTTAATTTACGTGCTTACTACTGGTGGTACTCGGTAACAGCAACCTCTTCAATTTACGTGCTCACTACTGGTGGTACTCGGTAACAGCAACCTCTTTAATTTACGTACTTACACTGGTGGTACTCGGTAACAGCAACCTCTTTAATTTACGTGCTTACTACTGGTGGTACTCGGTAACAGCAACCTCTTCAATTTACGTGCTTACTACTGGTGGTACTCGGTAACAGCAACCTCTTTAATTTACGTACTTACTACTGGTGGTACTCGGTAACAGCAACCTCTTTAATTTACGTGCTTACTACTGGTGGTACTCGGTAACAGCAACCTCTTTAATTTACGTGCTTACTACTGGTGGTACTCGGTAACAGCAACCTCTTCAATTTACGTGCTTACTACTGGTGGTACTCGGTAACAGCAACCTCTTCAATTTACGTACTTACTACTGGTGGTACTCGGTAACAGCAACCTCTTCAATTTACGTGCTTACTACTGGTGGTACTCGGTAACAGCAACCTCTTTAATTTACGTGCTTACTACTGGTGGTACTCGGTAACAGCAACCTCTTTAATTTACGTGCTTACTACTGGTGGTACTCGGTAACAGCAACTTCTTCAATTTACGTGCTTACTACTGGTGGTACTCGGTAACAGCAACCTCTTCAATTTACGTGCTTACTACTGGTGGTACTCGGTAACAACAACCTCTTCAATTTACGTGCTTACTACTGGTGGTACTCGGTAACAGCAACCTCTTCAATTTACGTGCTCACTACTGGTGGTACTCGGTAACAGCAACCTCTTTAATTTACGTGCTTTTATTTTGCGTTTTAAACATTTTGTAATGTTTACAATATTTTTAACAAAAACTATTTTTAAGAGATTTTAAAAGCACGTCGTGTATAAATTTAGTCTGACTGGAGAACTGCCAAACCCCTGATGACGGAATTAAATCAATTACCCTTGTCAATTATGACGGCTTTGTTACATTTAGGCATATCTTGGGAGTTAGCTGCTTATGATGTTAGCAATAGTATTATCCTTTAGCTACCCGAATGTAGAATAAAACGTTTTCAAGATAAGCTTCCACACAAGTAAAGTTATTTTAGCTGGTGTAAAAAAGTGTAGCGTTTTACATCCGACTTGATTGTGTAACCTTTTACATACGTCTGAAAGTCCCTCCGTTTGCGCAGAATGTAGCATTTTTATTGATGGAAATATTCTGTTGGCTTCCGTTAAAAGCGGGTTGGCGCAGTGTGTCTTATACTAAGAGGCTTACCAAAATATCAGTGACACGGACGATGTTATTTTTGTATTTTTGCGTTGGTCGCGTACAGTTTCACCACAAGTCTAACGTATTTGTTTATTATTTACGTGATTTTTAGCCAATAGAATTATTTCATCTGTTAAGATTGAGCATTAAGAACACACTTAATGAGGTTAGGAGATCTCATTCAACTGCACGAATTTCTTCAATGCACATTTATTGTCTCCTGTAATTTTTACATTCGTCCACATTTAATAGAAATTTTGAAAAACCTGGTATTCAAAGTTATTTTAAGAACAACATAACTAAACCCATCGTTAATATTTCCTTTATTACTTATGGCGGTTTTATTAAGTCAGTAATTGGTAATTTATGTCCCTTAATTGAAGGATCTTGTATTTTATTCAGCTAAAAACATAAATAAGTCAAATGTAGGAAGTGTGATTCGACTGCTGGATAATGAATGTAACTTGTTGAATCACTTAGGAGGAAAATGTCAAAATGGCGGAGGTGATCGTTGTGAAAAATCTGCTATTTGTAGAATTGTATGTGTTTATTGAACAACAAAAAGGTTTCACAAAGAAGGATAGACAAAACGTATGTAACCTACTCACAATACGCCATTGCTATGCTTCTGGCGCTGCACTCGGTTATAGAGTTGTAATTAAAGTTATTTGCTATAGAGGAACTTGTCAGTGGAAATACAAAACCTTTTTATTCGATTTCTATTTAAATGAAAGTGTAATATAAACTTTAATTAGTTTATTTTAATTACTAAATCGCCTGCTCCGTTCTAATCCTAAGTCAGCAGAACCTGGTGTCCCTTATTTACAAACTACAAGTCATAAGCTCTATAAACTGCAGTCAATAGAGGAAATAAAAAGCTACAAACTTTGTACTTTTTCGACATTTTCGATACGTTTTCGGAAAAGATCAATATCCTAATGTATAAACTGAAAAATTAAATGTAATAAATATAAAAGAAACATTAAAAAATACTTCTGAGAAGATTTTTATGGAATTTACTAGAAATTTCCGAGATAATAAAGTGATATAGATATTATAAACGAAACATTAATATACACCTTATTTCATATTTGTAGTTTTGGATAGTAATAAATCAAACGCAATTAGTAAGGCATGATTTATAAATTTATAACGCATATAAACAATGTTAACTTTCTATGTTGAAACTAAATTTACATCTAAATTTAGTCACAGTTTTGTAAATTTAGTACTTAATATAATTTATTTGTGTTATAATTTTGTTTCATAGTTTTTTTTAAAAAGATTGAATGTGTTCACAGTCCTTATAATTATAACGGTATATTTGTAACCTTCTGATGATGCTAACAGTGTTTGCGAAATGTTCACCAAGGGTGTTTAAATATTTGTAGCTAGGTCATTGTTGTTTATTTAATTATAACGGTATATTTGTAACCTTCTGATGATGCTAACAGTGTTTGCGAAATGTTCACCAAGGGTGTTTAAATATTTGTAGCTAGGTCATTGTTGTTTATTTAATTATAACGGTATATTTGTAACCTTCTGATGATGCTAACAGTGTTTGCGAAATGTTCACCAAGGGTGTTTAAATATTTGTAGCTAGGTCATTGTTGTTTATTTAATTATAACGGTATATTTGTAACCTTCTGATGATGCTAACAGTGTTTGCGAAATGTTCACCAAGGGTGTTTAAATATTTGTAGCTAGGTCATTGTTGTTTATTTAATTATAACGGTATATTTGTAACCTTCTGATGATGCTAACAGTGTTTGCGAAATGTTCACCAAGGGTGTTTAAATATTTGTAGCTAGGTCATTGTTGTTTATTTAATTATAACGGTATATTTGTAACCTTCTGATGATGCTAACAGTGTTTGCGAAATGTTCACCAAGGGTGTTTAAATATTTGTAGCTAGGTCATTGTTGTTTATTTAATTATAACGGTATATTTGTAACCTTCTGATGATGCTAACAGTGTTTGCGAAATGTTCACCAAGGGTGTTTGAACATTTGTAGCTAGGTCAGTGTTGTTTATTTAATTATAACGGTATATTTGTAACCTTCTGATGATGCTAACAGTGTTTGCGAAATGTTCACCAAGGGTGTTTGAACATTTGTAGCTAGGTCAGTGTTGTTTATTTAATTATAACGGTATATTTGTAACCTTCTGATGATGCTAACAGTGTTTGCGAAATGTTCACCAAGGGTGTTTGAACATTTGTAGCTAGGTCATTGTTGTTTATTTAATTATAACGGTATATTTGTAACCTTCTGATGATGCTAACAGTGTTTGCGAAATGTTCACCAAGGGTGTTTGAATATTTGTAGCTAGGTCATTGTTGTTTATTTAATTATAACGGTATATTTGTAACCTTCTGATGATGCTAACAGTGTTTGCGAAATGTTCACCAAGGGTGTTTAAATATTTGTAGCTAGGTCATTGTTGTTTATTTAATTATAACGGTATATTTGTAACCTTCTGATGATGCTAACAGTGTTTGCGAAATTTTCACCAAGGGTGTTTAAACATTTGTAGCTAGGTCATTGTTGTTTATTTAATTATAACGGTATATTTGTAACCTTCTGATGATGCTAACAGTGTTTGCGAAATGTTCACCAAGGGTGTTTGAACATTTGTAGCTAGGTCATTGTTGTTTATTTAATTATAACGGTATATTTGTAACCTTCTGATGATGCTAACAGTGTTTGCGAAATGTTCACCAAGGGTGTTTGAACATTTGTAGCTAGGTCATTGTTGTTTATTTAATTATAACGGTATATTTGTAACCTTCTGATGATGCTAACAGTGTTTGCGAAATGTTCACCAAGGGTGTTTGAACATTTGTAGCTAGGTCATTGTTGTTTATTTAATTATAACGGTATATTTGTAACCTTCTGATGATGCTAACAGTGTTTGCGAAATGTTCACCAAGGGTGTTTGAACATTTGTAGCTAGGTCATTGTTGTTTATTTAATTATAACGGTATATTTGTAACCTTCTGATGATGCTAACAGTGTTTGCGAAATGTTCACCAACGGTGTTTGAACATTTGTAGCTAGGTCATTGTTGTTTATTTAATTATAACGGTATATTTGTAACCTTCTGATGATGCTAACAGTGTTTGCGAAATGTTCACCAAGGGTGTTTAAATATTTGTAGCTAGGTCATTGTTGTTTATTTAATTATAACGGTATATTTGTAACCTTCTGATGATGCTAACAGTGTTTGCGAAATGTTCACCAAGGGTGTTTAAATATTTGTAGCTAGGTCATTGTTGTTTATTTAATTATAACGGTATATTTGTAACCTTCTGATGATGCTAACAGTGTTTGCGAAATGTTCACCAAGGGTGTTTGAACATTTGTAGCTAGGTCATTGTTGTTTATTTAATTATAACGGTATATTTGTAACCTTCTGATGATGCTAACAGTGTTTGCGAAATGTTCACCAAGGGTGTTTGAACATTTGTAGCTAGGTCATTGTTGTTTATTTAATTATAACGGTATATTTGTAACCTTCTGATGATGCTAACAGTGTTTGCGAAATGTTCACCAAGGGTGTTTGAACATTTGTAGCTAGGTCATTGTTGTTTATTTAATTATAACGGTATATTTGTAACCTTCTGATGATGCTAACAGTGTTTGCGAAATGTTCACCAAGGGTGTTTGAACATTTGTAGCTAGGTCATTGTTGTTTATTTAATTATAACGGTATATTTGTAACCTTCTGATGATGCTAACAGTGTTTGCGAAATGTTCACCAAGGGTGTTTGAACATTTGTAGCTAGGTCATTGTTGTTTATTTAATTATAACGGTATATTTGTAACCTTCTGATGATGCTAACAGTGTTTGCGAAATGTTCACCAACGGTGTTTGAACATTTGTAGCTAGGTCATTGTTGTTTATTTAATTATAACGGTATATTTGTAACCTTCTGATGATGCTAACAGTGTTTGCGAAATGTTCACCAACGGTGTTTAAACATTTGTAGCTAGGTCATTGTTGTTTATTTAATTATAACGGTATATTTGTAACCTTCTGATGATGCTAACAGTGTTTGCGAAATGTTCACCAAGGGTGTTTGAACATTTGTAGCTAGGTCATTGTTGTTTATTTAATTATAACGGTATATTTGTAACCTTCTGATGATGCTAACAGTGTTTGCGAAATGTTCACCAAGGGTGTTTGAACATTTGTAGCTAGGTCATTGTTGTTTATTTAATTATAACGGTATATTTGTAACCTTCTGATGATGCTAACAGTGTTTGCGAAATGTTCACCAAGGGTGTTTGAACATTTGTAGCTAGGTCATTGTTGTTTATTTATTTATAACGGTATATTTGTAACCTTCTGATGATGCTAACAGTGTTTGCGAAATGTTCACCAAGGGTGTTTGAACATTTGTAGCTAGGTCATTGTTGTTTATTTAATTATAACGGTATATTTGTAACCTTCTGATGATGCTAACAGTGTTTGCGAAATGTTCACCAAGGGTGTTTAAATATTTGTAGCTAGGTCATTGTGGTTTATTTAATTATAACGGTGTTTTTATGTTTTTGTGTCAAGAATATTTGAATATGGGAATTATATCAACTGTTGTCCAAACGAATCTATGAGTATTTGTTCATTTGAGCAGAATTTCGCCCTTCATCACTTGTAAGATAGGGTATCCCCGGTGGTCCGTGAGAGATTCAGAATTATTGCATGATGAAGTTAGAGTGTAGCTCCAACTTCCTTATTCCTTGAAGGAAGTTTCCAAGAAACAAAGTTTTAAACTGGAATATGAGATCTCGCCAACAAGAGAGAAGCTTTTTGTAACACTTTGCTTTCGGAGACAAGTAAAACCTTAAGGCAAACAAAAACTGTTTGCAGACATTATACACTTGTTATTGATAATCTTATGTTATAGGCTATACGTTCTGCAGAAAAATCTTGTTTCATATCCGGAAAGTTGGCAAAAGTTGTATTCATCAATCCTGCTATAATTGCACTAACTAGTAATACCTCCACCGACTGTGTGCAAACAATGAATGGACTTGGAGTGAGGAAGGGTGGTACTTTGTGCTGCAATGGCTCCCTAGCCATGTCGGTATTGAAGGAAATGAACGCGCAGACCAGCTAGCGAAGAAAGGTAACACCTTGCCACAGCCTGACAATCCTATATCTCTATTGACAGCAAGAAGTCTGATTAAATCTACAATCAATAAAAAAACAAAGGAAACCCAAAATGAAATGAGCGCTGGAAAGATATGGAGGGGCATGGCACATACAGTGCTAGCCTACCTAGAGTGGAAGTTGTTGCCAGATTCAGAATGCTTACGGGCCACGACTATCTAAAATATAAAATATCTATCAGCCACCTATATAAAATAGGATTAGCTGCCTCAGATATTTGCCCTCTGTGCAACTACCAAAAGATGGATGTCCCACATCTTCGGAATCGCGTAGCGTTGCAAGATGTGGAAGACCGAAGCCAACATTGTCTGTACTGGGAGGCTAGGAGGAAAATGGCAGAAATGCCAAGATCTGGCATTGGCTAAAGTAAAGTAAGTAGGCTAAACATTATGAAAAAATATCATTAAATAATTTATAATAAATTGTACACCCAGCAATTATATATATATATATATATATATATATATATATACATATATATATACACACACATACATATACACACAGCTGTGTCGTCGTCTCTACGTCCCCAATTTCCATTTTCTTCTGTCATACGTTAGAGGCTCTTCTAAATTTCTTGAAATCACTGCTTCGTCGATGCCAGCAAGCCCTTCGTGTACCCTTCGCGCACTCTAGTACGTTTCATAGCCACTTCGTGTACCCTTCGCGCACTCTAGTACGTTTCATAGCCACTTCGTGTACCCTTCGCGCACTCTAGTACGTTTCATAGCCACCTGTTTGCCATCCTCTTTACATGATCAAACCAAGTTAATTGCCTTCTTTCTATCTCCTCCCATATACTTTTATCCTTTTCTTTACAAATTTGTTCATTTTCATAGTAAAAAAAGGTAGTATATTAATGTTTCTCTTGATCTTTTGTTTAACGACCTATTTGAGTGGTTTCAATTGTTAGGAATTCGAAATGAATGTGGCAGCAGGTACCTTCAGTCCGTACATGTCCACAGTTACTTAAGACTACTGCAGGTTGTGGACCATTGTTGTAAACAAGTCTCTAGAAGCTTCCGCGGTTGCAACGTAATCTTATGGAGTCTATAACGTCTCTTGCTTCCATTTGAAGTAACGAGGAGTTTGAAGAGACTAGCTAAGTGAAAGATGAGAAGCCCAGCAATGGATGAGCAGCGGTTATAGTCCTGGACACATGCCTATTAAGGTTTCTGTTAAATACGCTACCCTAATGCTACGGCGTCTGTTAGGTTGTGCGCTTAATCTATGGTTTGCCTAGATTTCATAAATATATAGCAATTTTCTAGGCTTGTACGAGTGTAATACTCCAATTTTATCCTTAGCTATGTTGGCAAAGGGTTTTATAATGTAAATAAAAAATAACTTTCTGAAGCAGAAAATTATTTTTTTAATAAAATTTCTTCCGGGAAAACGAGAAACAATCACGAGCAGTTACGCCGATGATTTCCCGTGTTATATTCTCTTTAAAGTACCAACTACGAGTATTTCCTGCCTGTATAATTAAATAAGACCAGGTAATCTCGGATTGTCGGATTGTATTTCCTTCTAAGCCTCTGAAACACGTTGTACGGCTTCACAAAATCCCACAAAACTCTCAATACTTTACATTTTAAGTATTTAAATTATATTTTTAGGTCAATTCCTATTCAAATTAACAAAGAAAACTCTTATTTTATTTTTTTTTTTAATTTTATAATTACAAATAATATAAATATGTATTTACGTAAGTCAGAATAACAATATTAAGTGGCAAAATAGAAAACTCATTTCCATGCAACTTTCCTTTTTATGTATGGTGTTGGACTATTTTTGCTTGTTACTATTTATAAGCTTCTTTTGGTAGCTTGCATTATTTTGTAGTTTCTTTTCGTTATCCTTTTTCCGTTTGTGAAACAAAGTTCGATATCTTTAATCCGGTTTGTTTATTTTTTAACAAACATATTCTAGAATGAAACCTAGTTTTAGACGTATTGGTAGTTTTAGAAACTGCATATAATATCATAGGATTTATCAAATACAACACAAAGAAAGTGATCAGAGGAAAATATGAAAGTTATACAAAAAACTGAAAATTTTCCGGTGAAAGGAAAATTGTAAAAAAGAATCAATCAGTTTTAAAGGCAAGAACTTTCATAAAAGGGTAGTGTATTTAGCTATGGTATATTTGGCAGAAGAGAAGTATGAGGTTCTAGCTAAAGGTTTTAGGCATAATATAAGAAGTAGAAATATAAAAAAGAAAGTAGAAAGAAATATAGTAGACATAGAAAAGCAAGTGCTGTCATACCTAAAGAAGAACACTATACATTTTTGGGAGTCTCAAAATTCGTATATCGGATACTACAGACACACACACAAGGGGTTTACCATTCCACCCACAATCGGTTTCCGTTTCCTTGGAGAGGTCTGTAATGGGTTTTTTTTGTATTACAGCCAAACCGCCGATAAACGAGGAAAAAGGTTTCATTAGTCGGCTTGGTTTATTATCAGTTGTTCTCTACGTACTTGATTTCCCGGTCTTTTTAAACTGAAATAACAAGTAATAAAGTGGGGAGTCGGATGAGAAAAGCCAAAGGTTTCATCAGTCGTCACCGAGGGCAGCTCGGTACGGGCTTGGTTGATTATCAGTTGTTCTCTACGTACTTGATTTTTCGGTCTTTTTAAACTGAAATAACAAGTAATAAAGTGGGGAGTCGGATGAGAAAAGCCAAAGGTTTCATCAGTCGTCACCGAGGGCAGCTCGGTACGGGCTTGGTTTATTATCAGTTGTTCTCTACGTACTTGATTTCCCGGTCTTTTTAAACTGAAATAACAAGTAATAAAGTGGGGAGTCGGATGAGAAAAGCCAAAGGGCGCATGTCGTAAAGGACCAGGCAGGAACAGGTAAGTGCTAGCGGTGACCAAGGTATCGGTCTCCGATCGATCGGATTTACCCCAAGGAATCCTGCTACAGAGGTAACCCTTATATCTTATTACGACAGAAAAGCCAAAGGGTGCGTGTCGTAAAGGACCATGCAGGAACAGGCCAGTGCTAGCGGTGACCAAGGGATCGGTCTCCGATCGATCGGATTTACCCAAAGGAATCCTGCTACAGAGGTAACCCTTATATCTTATTACGACAGAAAAGCCAAAGGGTGCGTGTCGTAAAGGACCATGCAGGAACAGGCCAGTGCTAGCGGTGACCAAGGGATCGGTCTCCGATCGATCGGATTTACCCCAAGGAATCCTGCTACAGAGGTAACCCTTATATCTTATTACGACAGAAAAGCCAAAGGGTGCGTGTCGTAAAGGACCATGCAGGAACAGGCCAGTGCTAGCGGTGACCAAGGGATCGGTTTCCGATCGATCGGATTTACCCAAAGGAATCCTGTTACAGGGGTAACCCTTATATCTTATTACAACTACAGAAAATATAAAGCTTTTAATATTTTAAATTTATAGATATAATCTGTATTATAAGTATGCGCACCGACCACGGCACGAGGAATTCCTTTGTGGTTACTTAGCCCTTCTACGGCGCGGTGGTGCGACAACTGTCTAACGTTTAAACTGTCCTGAGCTACAGTTAAAGTTACGCATTGGCTCTAAACATGCAAAAACAAGTATGAAAAGGAAGGAACGATATTTAACAATACAATTACCCGCCTGTATTATAAATATGCCCATGTTGGTCAGCGTCACTTGTAGCCTCTGAGCTCTGAAAAATGGTTTTAATATATTTCTCGGAACTAAAAGCACATTTGTTTCAGTGGGCAAAGATTACAGTGCAGACGTGAGGGAGAGAACCTGGTTTATGTCCAGGCTATCGTGTAATATTGCCTTTTTAACGCAACTTGTTTTAATATATTTGGCGGAACTAAAAGCACATTTGTTTCAGTGGGCAAAGATTACAGTGCAGACGTGAGGGAGAGAACCTGGTTTATGTCCAGGCTATCGTGTAATATTGCCTTTTTAACGCAACTTGTTTTAATATATTTGGCGGAACTAAAAGCACATTTGTTTCAGTGGGCAAAGATTACAGTGCAGACGTGAGGGAGAGAACCTGGTTTATGTCCAGGCTATCGTGTAATATTGCCTTTTTAACGCAACTTGTTTTAATATCTGTATCTTCAATTGTGATAAAAATAATTTGGTGAAAGAAGAATTTGCATTTAGTGAAAACTTGTAAATACTCGTGTCTAGATTTCAGGATCGTTATTTTAAATTAATCACTAGTTAATGAAGATGGTAAGCTGGCTACTAAGATTTCTAAGCTACAATAAGTGCTACAAAAATTGCCCAAATAGTCAATAATCATCGTTTCCTAAACAGAGCAGTTTCGCCTATAATGTCGTCATTATCACAGTTTTACCGGTGATGTCAGCGATGGCGAAACTAGTCTAGGAAATTTGTGATTAATGAGACCTTTTCTAGTGAAAATAGATTTTTGACTATTTACTTTTTGTAATCGTTTCTATACGTATACCCTGTTACACCTAGGTTATATTGCCTTCCAAAACTCCACGAGGAAGGGGAAGCAATGAGACCTATAGTTTCTGGGGTTGATGCCTTTACTTACCTTTTGTAATCGTTTCTATACGTATACCCTGTTACACCTAGGTTATATTGCCTTCCAAAACTCCACGAGGAAGGGGAAGCAATGAGACCTATAGTTTCTGGGGTTGATGCCCCTACTTACCTTTTATCAAAATGGTTAGCCTATAAATTTACTTATTTAAAAGAAAAATGTGGTATATTTCCCTTTAAAAATAACATAGAATTTGTGAACAAAGTTAAGAATGTAAAACTTAGTAGTACTGAGATTATGGTATCTTTTGATGTAAGTTCGTTGTTTCCTAGCATTCCTGTTAAAGAAACTACATTGTTTGTTGAAGTTTTGTCTAAAGAAAATAACATCAAACCTGTTAAAATAATTGAATATGTCAAATTAACTGACATATGTATGTACCAAAGGTTTTGAAATTTAATAATGAAATTTATAAACAATGTGATGGAAATGCTATGGGCAACAGTTTGTCTCCTTTCATCAGTTTTTTTATGATCAGATTTGAAAAAAACTCAAGGAATAGAATCACACATTTTCCTAGAATTTGGTTAAGATATGTTGACGATGTTTATCCGATTTTGATATTAGTAAATGTAATGCTGATGTTTTTGTAAACCAACTTAATAGCATACATATTTCCATTAAGTTTACTTATGAAATCGTTACCATTTTTAGATATTCTGTGTATTAAAAATCACGAAACAATTTACAGGAAACTAACAATAATAGATATATTTAAAATAGCTCCAACCATTGTAATACACATAAAATAGCAGCATTTAACAGTTTGATTAACAGAGCGATTAATATACCACTTAGTAATAGACGTTTTAATAAGGAAATTAATTATATCAAAGAAGTGGCTAGATATAACAATTTTGATATCAAAATTGTAGATAATATTGTTAGGAAAGAAAGATTAAAATATGTTTTAAATATATCTACCACTCTTCAAAAAGAAGTTAAATATTGTAATTACATTAGTTTACCTTTTGATAATATTTTAACAAAAGGGTTAGATTCGACTTTTAAAAAGGTAAATGTTAAGCCTACAAAAGTTAAAATAAACTTGGGTTTTTATTATGTAACCTTACAGATAAAACTCCAGTGCTGGAAAAATGGGGTATTTAAAAACTAATTTGTAGTACTTGTGACGAAATTTCTATAGTCAAACCAAAAGAATAATTGTAACTATGTATAAAGAACATCTTGCTCTTAAATATGAGAGACCTGAAAAATCAAGTGTAGCAGAACACATCCTTCATAATCAGCATGAATTAGATCCAAATGTTATTTTAGCTAAATGTATCAACTCTAAAAAGTGATTTTGTTGTTGTTGTTTGAATAAATAAAACCTCTAAACCACAAATAACTTTTATTTTAAACCTTATGTACATTTCAATTGCCCAGCAATCATCTTCAGAGGTATTTAAAAAATACAACTCCTTAAGTTTAAAATAAAAGTTATTTGTGGTTTAAAAATAAACATTACGCCACAGTTGCTTCATACAGTTCTAAAAAGTGACTTAATAGGTATGAAAGTATTTTTATATTCAAATAAAATAGTAAATTATTTAACTCACCTCTATATTCTTTACTTAGATAGCCTTTATTCAAATACGATGCATTATTTAATTAGTTTTTTACATTATTTATTGTTAATAACTGTAGTTTATATTACATATGTATTATTATAGTGTACTTTTTGACATAACCTATTTGGGTCAAGATGGCCGATCGTTATTTGTTGGTCGAGGGCGAAGAGGGGGCAGAGCTTACCTCACGCGTATATATAGCGACCGCGGAGAACGATTGGCGTCACTCTAGTTTGTAACTTCTTGTTTGCTAGATTGTAATTTTGTAATACGACTCTCTGGTGATGATGATATGGTCATCGAAATGTACATAAGGGTTTAATCTTAAGTAACTTGTTTTATTTGTTTATTTTTATTATTTTTGTGGTATTGGGGTTCTCTCCAATATTTTCATTGTAATATATTGTACCACTGTGTTATTTTCTTTATATTGTTCTAATTTTAATTTACGAAAATAAAAAAGGGAAAGTTTTTAATGAAATGGTTTAAATCAAAGATTTAATCTCGGACTGCCCCTCCTCTCGTGTCCCTCGTTACATTATTCGGCTCCTTTTAGTTCCTTAAAGCAAACAGCTCGCTCCACTCTTGTTTTGTATCAAATCCCCCCGAGCAAAATACTCATAGAGTTTTCGATTATTTGATAGAAAAATTTTCAAAAGTAGCCTTTACTGAATTTTGTTTATTTTATAACCAAATTTTTTTAGACAGTTGTTCATCGAATGCATGAGCAAAGCTTATTTGCAGAATGTGGCAGTAACCAGCTGGTCCATTACTGTAACCATCCATTGGAAGCTAAGCTCGTCGTACTTGTCACACTTTCCCATCCAAACCCAAACCCAAGCAGGTGGTTTGAATGTCGAGCCAGCCATGATACACAGCTCCTTTCTCTCTCTTCGAATATAAAAGGGTCTCAAAAATTGATCCTCTTTGTAGTAAGATTTTGAGTTTAAAACTTCTTTGCACATCTATCAATGCCAAAGTGAGTGGGAGCAAGGAAAATATTTAAATGTAAGTTAATAATACTAAACTTTTCAAATAAAGATTTTTTTCTCTTACGAGTAATTTTTATTACTTTAATAAAATATGATGTACAAAGTATTTTTAAATATAAAACATCACTACAAAACTCTAAAAGTTCCAGGCTGTACCAAATTTAATTTCACCTAAGGAAAGAAAAGATTTGGTCTTTTACCAGTGGTTAAACTTACGTTACTGGGAGTCTGTATTGGTCACTTTTGAGAAAAGATAAAAATACCTTATTTAAAGAAAAGAAGGTGGTCGGTTCTAAGTCTGATGAGTCGTCCAGTCAATGTGAAGCGAAAACGTTCAGTCAATACAAGGCACAGACGCCCACTCTTTGTTAAGCACAGATACTCACTCAATGTAAAGCACAGACGCTCACTCAATGTGAAGTACAGATTCTCACTCAATGTAAAGCACAGACGCTCACTCTGTGTAAAGCATAGACGCTCAGTCAATGTAGAGCACAGACGCTCGGCCAATGTAAAGTACAGACGCTCATTCAATGTGAAGCACTGGCGATCGGTTAATCAATAAGGCACAGACGCCCACTCAGTGTAAAGCATAGACGCTCAGTCAATGTGAAGCACAGACGCTCACAAAAACTAGAGCACAGGCGCTCATTCAATGTGAAGCACTGGCGATCTGTCAGTCAATATAATTCACAGACGCTCGCTCAGTGTAAAGAGTATACGCTCAGTCAATGTATAGAACAGACGCTCAGTCAATGTAAAGTACAGACGCTCAGTCAATGTGAAGCACAGACGCCCAGTCAATGTAAAGCACTGGCGATCGGTTAATCAATAAGGCACAGACGCCCACTCAGTGTAAAGCATAGACGCTCAGTCAATGTGAAGCACAGACGCTCACAAAAACTAGAGCACAGGCGCTTACTCAATGTGAAGCACTGGCGATCGGTCAGTCAATATAATTCAGAGACGCTCGCTCAGTGTAAAGAGTATACGCTCAGTCAATGTAAAGAACAGACGCTCAGTCAATGTAAAGTACAGACTCTCAGTCAATGTAAAGTATAGACGCTCAGTCAATGTGAAGCACTGGCGATCGGTCAGTCAATATAATTCACAGACGCTCGCTCAGTGTAAAGAGTATACGCTCAGTCAATGTAAAGAACAGACGCTCAGTCAATGTAAAGTACAGACTCTCAGTCAATGTAAAGTACAGACTCTCAGTCAATGTGAAGCACTGGCGATCGGTTAATCAATAAGGCACAGACGCCCACTCAGTGTAAAGCATAGACGCTCAGTCAATGTGAAGCACAGACGCTCACAAAAACTAGAGCACAGGCGCTCACTCAATGTGAAGCAATGGCGATCGGATAATCAATATAAGGCACATACGGCCACTCAGTGTAAAGCATAGACGCTCAGTCAATGTGAAGTACAGACGCAAAGTTAATGTGAAGCACAGACGCTCAGTCCATGTGAAGCACAGACGCTTACTTATTAAAAAGCACAGACGCTCACTCAATGTGAAGCACAGACGCTCACTAAATGTAGAGCACAGATGCTCACTCAATGTGAAGCACAGACGCTTAGTCAATGTTAAGCACAGACGCTCACACAATGTAAAGTACAGACGCTCACTCAATGTAGAGCACAGATGATCAATCAATGTGAAGTAAAGACGCTCAGTCATTGCATAGCACTGGCGTTCAGTCAATGTGAAGCACAGACGCTCACTAAATGTAAAGTACATACGCTTACTCAATGTAAAGCACAGACGCTTAGTCAATGTTAAGCACAGACGCTCACACAATGTAAAGTACAGACGCTCACTCAATTTAGAGCACAGATGCTCAATCAATGTGAAGTAAAGACGCTCAGTCATTGCATAGCACTGGCGTTCAGTCAATGTGAAGCACAGACGCTCACTAAATGTAAAGTACATACGCTTACTCAATGTAAAGCACAGACGCTTAGTCAATGTTAAGCACAGACGCTCACACAATGTAAAGTACAGACGCTCACTCAATTTAGAGCACAGATGCTCAATCAATGTGAAGCACAGACGCTCAGTTAATGCGAAGCTCTGGGGCTCAGTCATTGCAAAGCTCAGGTCATTCAATGTGAAGAATTGGTGCTCGGTCATTGTGAAGTACATAGCCAATTTTAATGTTAAGCACAGACGCACAGTTAATGTAAGGCACAGAAGCTCAGTCAATGTGAAGCAGATTCATTTTTTAAAGCATAGACGCCCAGTCAATATAAGGCACAGGTGCTCACTCAATGTGAAGCACATACACTCAGTCAATATAAGGCACAGACGACGACTTAATGTAAAGCACAGTCACTCAGTCAATGTGAATCGCATACTTTAGTCGATGCGATGCACAGGCGAAGAGAAAATGCGAAGCACGGACGCTCAGTCAATGTGAAACCCAGATGCTCGGTCAATGTGAAGCTCAGAGGTTCGCCAATGTTAAGTACATACACTCGGTCAATGTGTGTGAAAAACGAACGTTCAGTCAATGGGAAGCACAGACGCTCAGTCAATGTGAAGTACAGACGTTCAGTCAATGGGAAGCACAGACGTTTAGTCAGTGTATGGGAACCACAGACACTCGGTCGATAAGATCCCGTTTTCTCCAACGCGCGTCTTGTTTGTATAATTTTTGCTGCAATAGAACATTGCACGTTTATTTAAAAGTAAATATATAGGCTATAAAACTTGCAAGAAGATAACACACTGATATTATGCTCTTAGTAAAATGTATTTCTTTCTTAGATTGCAGTTTGTATTCATATCTTGGTGAACGTAATTTATTTTGTACTTAGGAAGAGTGTTTTACTTTATCGCAGAGGACTAAAAGACCCATCCATTACAGCCTGTACAGTAAGTGTGGGGGAAAGTAGCTTGGGAATGAAACAAAATATGTGTACCCAAGAAACATTTATGATCAATAATTGTTTCATTGCAATTGGTACAATGTTTTGCTCTTAATTTATAGGTTTTTGTTATAAAGTAAACCCTATCGGAATGTAGGAGTATTTCAACGCACACACACACTCTCGCGCGCTCAACACAAGAAAAATATTACTTTTGTTTTTACAAAAAATGGTGAAATTTTGTTACATTAATAGGAGATGACAATATACGGGGCCATAAAAAACCTCCCTTTTCAAAATTTACAATTCCCTTTCAATAATCAAATGTGTATTTAATATAACAGAAATAATATAAACATAAAATATTGTATAAAAACAATAACATATTTAGTAACGCAATATGAACTTGATTTTATAGATAAAAGATTGACTGAAGGAACTTCTGAGTTATTCGCAAAACTCCGTGACCGGATCGCGATGTAGTGGGGAAATCGTTCAGTTGTTAACTATAAATAGAAACAGAGAAAAAAGACCTCTGAGAATAACTTCTCCCTTCTGAAAGACGAGATAGTGCTGCAAAGGGAACCATATTGGCCAACGTAATATATACTGCACTTTAAAAGATTGTCTTACGTTATTTCGTGGAACTAAAACGCCCATCTTTTACGTTTGCTGTAACAATCAGAGCTATATAAAAAAAAGCGGGATCGTTCATTTCGCTGGCTGAAAAAACAACACAATGTTAGATAGTGCAAATGAAATTGATTTTAACATATATATTTTGTACACTTCTTAAATGAAGTTCATAAAATTTCGTTAATGTTTAAACAGGGATCATTGTGGAATACCAAATAAACTGATTCTGACTAAACAAGAGGCAGTATCCAAAAGGCTTTGTATTTAGTTCCTGTCATCGCTTATGCTCCTCTTCAAGATAAATTAGCAAAAGTCTTCGAGTTTATTTTTAGACTTAGTTATATAGTCTCTGTTAGCAGTTAGATAAAAAGGTTCACAAGATTGTTTTGAGTGGTCAAAACGTTGATAAGAATTAAATAAAGCCTTCTGGCCATCGCCTCTTATTTTGTCAGGATGAATGGTGTTGAGACGTTAGCATCCTATTCCAACAGTCAATTCCTACTTGGGTCATAAAATAAAATTAATTTTAGTTACTTTTTATTAAATATTTAGAAATATGTATATTTATATGGCAGAATCAAAATGTTAAGGGGGAAAGTAGAAAGCTAAATTATTTAATAAAATAAATTAATTAACCAACAAACACGCAGATAAGATAATATATTGCCACAGATATATAGATGACGTTATAATACTATACTGAGGAAACATAAGACAATGCCAACAACTCCAAACACATATAAACAAAATACACAAAAATATCCAGTTAACTGCAGAATTTGAAAACAACAAAACATTGAATTTCTTAGACATCACCATAACAAAAATCAAAACAAACATGAATTTCAACATATACCGCAAGCCAGCCATGACAGACACATTGATACACAATTCATCGAACCACCCAATACAACATAAACACGTGGCATTCAAACATTTACTACACAGACTAAATAAAATACCTATGTCCACAACTAACTACACAGAGGAACTAAACACAATCAAATATTTAGCTCACAAAAATGGACATGACAATTATTTAATAGACAAACTACACAGAAAAATACTCAACAAAAACAGTAACAACACAAACACAAACAAATTCATCACCCTCACATACATAAACAAACTCACAAATGAGATAGCGCACCAATTCAAAAAAGCAGGATACAATGTAGCTTACAGAACAACAAATAAAAGCCAAAACGGCTATCAGTCACAGCATTAAAAACAATACCAAAGCATACAATAACCCAGGAGTATACAAACTAAAATGCAACAACTTCAATAACTTTTATATTGGACAACCAGGCAGATCTTTCGCCGAAAGATATAAAGAACACAAAAGGGCACTGCACACTACTATTGAATCCACCTTCGCAAATCACCTCATGGACACTAAACACTCATGCAAAAGTATGGAAAATAACATGAGCATCCTCCACACATGCAACAAAGGCCATAAATTAAACACACTAGAACAGTTTGAAATATATAGACATAGCAACACACATAAAAATGACATTCTAAATGAACAAACACGGCACAGATCACACATACTCTTCGATCCATCACTTCTAACTTTCAAAAAAATGGTACCGAGGAAGCACAACAGCAGCATTCCTAGCGGCAAAAATACGAGGCTGAAGAAGTCGTAAGACGAAAACGTTTCCTCCAAGTCTAAGTTAACAATTAACAACTTTTAGTTAACAAATGACTGGTCGCAAGTAATAGCAAAAGTGTAATTTGTAAATAAATATATTTGATTTGGGAAATAAATGACTCGAGAGTAAAGGCGTTTTTTATAATTATTTCTTACATTACAATTAAAATATTGGAAGGAACCCTAATACCACAAAAAATAATCAAAAATAACAAGTTACTTAATATTAAACCCTTAATTCAAATTTTTTACATTTCAGGGTTAATCTTTTTGTATAACTCATATAAATATCTTTTTAGTGAAAATGTGTTGTGAAATGAAAGCGAACAGTTACCATTTAGGCGCACCATATGAAAACAATCTCACAAACCTAACCTCTTCAGACGCCCCATCTGAAAACAATCTCATAAACCAAACCCCTTTAGACGCACCTTGTGAAAACAATCTCACAAACCTAACCTTCAGACGCACCATCTGAAAACAATCTCATAAACCAAACCCCTTTAGACGCACCTTGTGAAAACAATCTCACAAACCTAACCTCTTCAGACGCCCCATCTGAAAACAATCTCATAAACCAAACCCCTTTAGACGCACCTTGTGAAAACAATCTCACAAACCTAACCTTCAGACGCCCCATCTGAAAACAATCTCACAAAAATAACCCCTTTAGACGCACCTTGTGAAAACAATCTCACAAACCTACCTCTTCAGTCGCACCATCTGAAAACAATCTCACAAACCTAACCTCTTTAGACGCACCATATGAAAACAATCTCACAAACCTAACCTCTTCAGACGCACCATCTGAAAACAATCTCACAAACCTAACCTCTTTAAACGCGGCTGTTTTATAGGTAATGTTACTTTATTTATATTGTAATTATTTAATAAAAAGTAACTGAGGTAAAATGTTTCTATACTGACCTAAGTAGGAATTTACTTTAATTTCTTTATATATTAGTTTTTCTTTAATGTATTTATTTCTATTTTATTCCTTTCACATGAAGGACTGATGTTATCGTTGGGAAGCATTACCTGTTCATCAATCTGGTCTATATAACGGGCAATTGTAGCGTAGCATTGGCTCCATTACCTGGTAGCAATAGGCCAACCGTAAAGCCTAAGCTATAAGCCAGCAATGCCAGTTGTGCCATTAGCAGCTACTATTATTATTTTATAATTTTATTTTAAAAAATTAGAGATGATTTTCTTATTTTCTCTAACTTGAATAACGTTCAAAAAGTGCATAGTTCTAAAGTGTAGTTATAATGTAATTTTCAAGTTATACTTCAGTTGTCACTTACGAATTGGTATTTAATAATATTTTAAGATATTAAAAGTTGCATTCAAATTATAGCCAAGAAATAACTGCCTTTACCATAAATAAAACAGTTGATCAAATAGGAACAAATTAATACTTCCAAAAGCAGTTTTGGGGAAAGGATGGACAAATATTATGGTGTACAAATTATAAGTTACTCTAAAATTGTTTTTAAATTATGTTTTACAAGCTTGTTCTTTAAGTAATATAATATATGTAATAATAATATTATAATATAATATAATAACAATCGTGATATTAATTGGTTTTTCTTTCACGGATGGAGAATATTATCGAAAGTACATTCGTTCATTTAGTACATAAAATAGCAATTCTGACGAATCATTACAATCTCATCTAGCGTTGACGAGGAAGGGCGAATGTAGAAAGCAGACAACTCCGCTTCTACATATAGAGGAAAGTTGTTCTCTTTGTATAGAAAAACGCTCTATATAAATAAAACTTAAATTTATGTCTTATCTTCAAAGGTTTTTCAAAAATTATTTGTATAAAAGTATACAATACGAAGTCTGTCTTAAATTGATGAAATTTGTTACTAGTTGCCAATCACAGATGAAGGCTACATCGTTGTCGAAACTAGTATTTATGTATTAGTAACTAGTGTGTAGTGAGATTTTGAGTGAACTATTTTAACATTTAGCGTTGTGAATTGTTATCAATAGATAAGAACTCGATATAGAGATTTGTACTACGCATGAAATCGTTTCATTCCATTTAAATTGTTAACTCTAGTTAAGTCGCGTGTACTGTGCCTTGAGTTGGGTGTTCCTTTCCTCTAAAGTTAAGTCGCGTATTCTGTGCCTCAAGTTGGGTGTTTCTTTTCTCTAAAGTTAAGTCGCGTGTACTGTGCCTTAAGTTGGGTGTTCCTTTCCTCTAAAGTTAAGTCGCGTGTACTGTACCTTAAGTTGGGTGTTCCTTTCCTCTAAAGTTAAGTTGCGTGTTTTGTGCCTCAAGTTGGGTGTTTCTTTTCTCTAAAGTTAAGTCGCGTGTACTGTGCCTTAAGTTGGGTGTTCCTTTCCTCTAAAGTTAAGTCGCGTGTACTGTGCCTTAAGTTGGGTGTTCCTTTCCTCTAAAGTTAAGTCGCGTGTACTGTACCTTAAGTTGGCTGTTCCTTTCCTCTAAAGTTAAGTCGCGTGTACTGTGCCTTAAGTTGGGTGTTCCTTTCCTCTAAAGTTAAGTCGCGTGTACTGTACCTTAAGTTGGGTGTTCCTTTCCTCTAAAGTTAAGTCGCGTGTACTGTGCCTTAAGTTGGGTGTTCCTTTCCTCTAAAGTTAAGTCGCGTGTACTGTGCCTTAAGTTGGATGTTCTTTTCTCTATAGTTAAGTCGCGTGTACTGTACCTTAAGTTGGGTGTTCCTTTCCTCTAAAGTTAAGTCGCGTTGCAACGGGGTGAAAGACCGTCGCAAGTGGGAAATAAGTAATTTCCTGTTTTTTAGAAATAAAGCTGTTTTTAAAATAATCAAGTAGGGAATTATACAATTATTAAAGAGGGAAAAATTAAATAAAACAGTAAATAGAATAGTTAAGCCACATTAAAGAATGTTATAAAATGAATTTGTAATAACTAACTAAATTTGAACATCGAGAGTGAAGCGAAAAAATTCTAAGTGCCTAAAAAAGCTATTTTTCGAACCAAACCACGTAGAACTTTCATCGACATTTCAAAAGAACCACAATAACCTAGAATGAACATTAAAGAAAACAGAATTCAAAAAACTTAAGAAACAAAAAAGTTACAGCCGTTTAAATAAAATAGACATTTTTCAGTGTTCTAAAATTAATTATCAAACTATGCAAGCTAGAACAGTTTCGTTGCCCGACTTGCCTGTACAAGGAATAAATCGAGCGATAGCAAACTTTGCAGGCGGGGTGCGGTAGGTTAAATTCACCGCTATATATACTTGGTCTCTAAGCCTTTAGAGACAGTCTGTAAAAATTTTCTAACACGAGGTGCCGCGGGACGCTATGCTGGACCGCGAGTAGAGACCGTCAGCAGGCCAGATGGACAATAACCTCAGCGCTTTCGACATCCAGGACCACCAAGGATGAAGGCTCCAGACTCAGCCTCCAGGACGCTCGAATAGAGGGAATCCACCACCGACGAACCAGGGATGGCGACTTCCGGTGTCCAAGGACCAGGGAATCCAGACGAGGGACCCCAAGGACCGGCAAGAACATCTTTGGCAAGTCATTTTCTTTATTCGAAATCAGTCACGTCAAATTTAGTTAGTTAATTTTATTAAATTCAAACAAATTTGCAAGCTTAAAACAATGACTTCACTCTTTATAAAATTTTAATAAATTGTATGCTAAGTAAATGAATTTATGTGCTCAGAATATTTAAAATAATGAATATTAAAATTACAAAAGGTTTTTGGCCATAAGCCGTTTATTTAAAGAAAATGAGAAATTTTCGAATATTATAAATTTAAAAATTAAAGGTCATAAGTTATGAATTTACCAATTCCATATAGGAGATAAAATATTATTATGTGTAATTTTGAAAATGATTTTATGTTAATGTAAATGTAATAAATCTATATGCAAAGTATAATTTTTTAAAGCATAAGAAACAAGAAGTAACTCAGAGAATTGTTTTGCTAATATAATTGTGTAATACTTTGAAGGATAAATTTTCTTTTTTATTTCAATAAATAGAGTTAAATATGTCATAAAAATCAAGATTATTTGCATTCCATCCTGTGTCAAATAACCAATAAAAACTGTTTAGCTTTTTCCAACTAATATAAAAATGATTATCAAATCAGTAAACAAATTTAATTAAATTTCATTAAATGGCAATAGATAAAGCCTAATGTTTTAAAGAGTTTCTCTCTACTAATTTCATGAGCTAGTCTAAAGATTAGTTGGTTTTTTGTAATAAAAGTCCAGAGATTTATCTACTGGCAGATTGTGTTTAAGAGGACACAGGAGCCTTTTAAAATAGGTATTTTTAAACACAATCATATTTTGCACGTTCCCTTGCTGTTTCTGCAGATCATCATCAGGTGGTAAGACTCTGTGTTTATTATGTGTATTATTCTAAATGTGTTTCTTTCCAGCTGACTATTAATTTGACATGTGTGACTATACTTAGACTAGACACAATTGATACACTAATTTAGGAGTGTTTATCCGTATTTTAAATAGTAGTCAGCGGGAATAGGCTTGTTGTGGGTTTGGCCCTACGAGCAGGAAACATACACTTAACTCTGGGAGCTTAGCACGGTTTTACCAGCAGGGTGATAGGCAGAGTTTTGGTTGTTTATAAATATGTTTTCTTGTAAACAATTAAATTCTAGTATTCTGCAAGAAAGGATTTAAACAACGCAAACAAAAACGACCGCGTAGTGCTGCGGTGGTATGTAGAGGTGAGGTGGGGGGACGTTGCAGAATTGGCGCCCATACGGTAGGGCCTTTGAACAGGTTCCCTATATCAAAATTGAATAATTAAATAATAGAAATGAATCGAGATAGTTTAAATAAATGAAGTCAAAATGTTTTAAATAATGTAATTAAATTTTTAAATAATAATATAAATTGAACAAATCCAAGAGCGTAAAAATAAAATAAATAGATAAATAAATTTGTATAGGATTTAGTCGAAAGAGCGGGTAGGAACCATCTGGCCTAAACCAAATCGAAAAGAAAGGAATAAATACATAAATAAATAATTGAATATTAAATAATAAGTCAAAATGTCAAAACCCGAGATAGATAAATTGATGGCCTATTTCAAGGCAAAGGAGGAAAAAGACAAAGAAGTGAGAGAGAAAGAGAAGGAGGAAGCAAGACAAAGAGAGAAAGAGAGAGATGAAAAAGAGAAACGATTGAGAAAGGAGGAGAAACAAGTGAGAGAGAAAGAGAAGGCGGAAGAGAAACGATTGAGAGAGGAGGAGAAACAAGTGAGAGAGAAAGAGAAGGCGGAAGAGAAACGATTGAGAGAGGAGGAGAAACAAGTGAGAGAGAAAGAGAAGGCGGAAGAGAAACGATTGAGAGAGGAAGCAGAACAAAGAGCGAAGGAGAGAGAAGACAAAGAAAAACAATGGAGAGAGGAGGAGAAACAATTGAGAGAGAAAGAGAAGGAGGTAGAAAAACGATGGAGAGAGGAAGAGAAACAGTTGAGAGAGAAAGAGAAGGCGGAAGAGAAACGATTAAGAGAGGAAGAGAGACAACTGAGAGAGAAGGAAAAAGCCGAAGAGAAAATGGAAAGACAACGGTTATGGGAGGCTTTCCAGGGAAAATTTGAAGACTATCAAAAAGAAAATGAGGCTAAGACAAGTCATATATATGAAAAGTTAAGCGAGCATGAGACAGAAATAGAGAGACTGAAAACTAAAACGGAAACAAAAACGGCTAAATTAAACGAGAAAGTACAGGATATCCAAGAGGACATTAAAACGGTAAAGCAACAAGTCGCAAAGGTAAAGCAAACCGCTGGAGCGGGAATAGTAACACAAGTTTGCTTACCAAGGGTAATAGACAGGAACGGGGAGGCCACGTACCGTAGGATTGAGTTCTGGGGGAATGACAAGGAAGATCCAATGACATTCCTAGGGGAAATAGAAGATCTATTTTCTGAAATAGACAATACTATGGACGAGACTGCAAAACTAAGAATTGTAGAGCGATATTTGAAAGGGGCAGCGGATGCATGGTGGAAAGCCATAAAAAACAATACAGAAACTTATTCTGAATTCAGGCAGGAATTCACGGAGCATTTCTGGAGTTATCGCCAGCAGGATAGGGTACGCAGACAGATAAATCAAGGGCGCTACCATAATAATGGACCATACTCTATGGCAGAGTATTTTATTATGATGGTAAACAGGGCGAAAAACTTAGACCCGATAATCCCAGAGAACCATCTAATTTTCATGTTAATGAAACACTTTGGGAGTAACGTTCAGCTAGCTAGTGTGGGGAACCCCACAAGTAACATCAAACAAGCGATAGTTTTCCTACAACAGCTAGACAGCGTTACTGATAACGGCAATGGTAATGGGATCGCTCCAAGAAGTCAACAGAGGCAGGTTGCTCCAAACCAACAACCTAACCCTAACCCAAGGTCCCATGGTGATACCGCAAAATACCAAGAGACCAAGTATCCTAAAAACCCTCATCCTAAATCGCCTATCCCCGGACCAAGCGACCACAAGCCAAAAAACTAAATATAAGGATCTCTGGCAACAATCAGGGAGATAAGTTAACCAGGTTAGAGATCCGAAGCACAAAGAAGTCAAAAATAATTCAGAGCGAGAGACCGAAGGAAAAGCCGGTTTACCATCATAATAAGATCAGGCTAGGCGGTTTTTCCATGTCTATTAGGGACGATTTGTTAGAGGAAAGAATTGACTCGGTTGTAAAACTGGAGAATATAGACCAGTGTCCAGTGATAGAGTGCGAAATTAAAGACCATAAGTTTATTGCACAAGTTGATACAGGTGCCCAAATGTCTGTGATTAAAACAGAAAAATACATAGCCCTAAAACAAAACGGGAATTTATTCTATGAGCTACCTATAGCTAATGTAGCGATAGTCACAGCATTAGGGTCAACCTGCAAACGAGTCAAATTACAAACGATGCTACCTCTAACATTAAACGGACACACAAAGGAATTTGTTTTCTTGATTGTGGACAATCTACGGGTTGACCTCATCTTGGGAGCAAATACTTTGTGTGCGTTAAAAGCCCGGATAAACATGGAGAGATCGTTCATGACGTATGAAATTGATGGATATCTGCTGCACCAGGAGTTTCTGGTATCGAATAATAATAAAAATAATATAAAACAAGAGATAGGATGTAATAAAATTGATAAAATAACAAACAAAAATACTAACAAAAATGTAATATGTTCCGACGTTACAAGCGGGGAACAGGGAATGAATATAATAGATTCGTCTTATATAGACGGGCAAATTAACGACGGCAAATTAACACCTGTAGAGCCGACATTGGAGTGCCCGATAGTGAATAGCGTGCAGAAGGGGCTGTTCACGGGCAAGGATCAGGAAGATGGGTCCTTGTGCGAGTTAGGCGATGACAAACTAAAAAATAAACAAATACGAAACAAAAATATGACTAAAAATATAAAATGTTCCACCGATACAAGCGGGGAACAGAAAATAAAATTAAAACAATTGTCAACGAATAAGGTTAAGAATGAGATTACCAAAAATTTAAATAACAAGTTGTGCGAAAATTCGAGGAAGAGTGAATTATTAAACTGTGAAAGAACGGAATCAAGTAAGCTAACGGGATTAAACAAAGCAAAAAATGGGTTAACCAAACCTACAACAAACAAATTAATTAATGACGAGGGAGGATTCAACGAATTAAATAAAAATGGCTACAAGCCGAAACAAATAAAATTCCAACAAGTTAGGGAAAGACCTAATTGTCGGGAAACAAATCCGTTAGACTTAACAAGAATTCCAAAGCACTTTAATTCTAATCAATCTTGCTTGAAAACGAAGTCCAAATTGTTTGCTAAAAATAAATTTAGAAGTAAATCTCACCAGTATAAAAATTATCAAAATAAACCAAGTAAAAATAAATCAAAAATAAAAATAAAATACAGGAATTACGCACAATGGCGTAACACAAAACGCCGAAAGAAAACCAGAACGCGTAAAACATATCTAAAAATAAATACGATTAAATTGGAAAATACAAATAATCATTGCATATTAAATAAACAAGAAATGTTGAAGTTACAAGAATTGATAAACAATTATTCAGACGTGTTTAATGAAAAACCAGGTAGATCAAATAAATATAAACATGCGCTCAAAATTAAGGAAGGCACAACTTTTGTGAACAGGAACTATCCTATTCCAATGAACTTCCGCAAACAGGTTCAGGAAGAAATCGACAAAATGCTCCGATATGACATAATTGAGAGGTCAAGGACGCCGTATGTTAATCCTATGGTTGTTGTCATAAAATCAGACAATACAGTTCGACTTTGTTTAGACGCTAGGAAGTTAAACGAGATAACTGTACCCGATTATGAGAGTGCACCTAGTATAGACGACATCCTAAGAAAAGGAAGGAATAAACGGTATATTACAAAAATTGATATGACATCAAGTTTTTGGCAAGTGCCATTGACACACGATTCCAAGAAATATACCGGCTTCTTATTCGACAATAAGGTGTACAATTTTAAGGTCGTTCCATTCGGGTTACAGAATTCTCTAGCGGCCCTAGTAAGAACAGTCGATTTAACACTTGGCGTGGAGTTAAGCGACAACATATTAGCCTATGTTGACGACTTGTTATGTCTATCGGAGACATTTGAAGAACACCTCGAGCACTTGCGTATAATATTTTCCAAATTCAGGGAGGGAAATCTAACAATAAATCCCAATAAGACATTGTTCTGCCAACAGGAAGTGAAGTTTTTAGGGTACATTTTTGACCAGAAAGGGGTAAAAACTGACCCAGATAAGCTCCAAGCGATTCGTGATTTTCCTAGTCCTAAGAATAAAAAACAGTTACAATCATTCTTAGGATTTGTGAATTATTATTCGCGATTCACAAGTCAATACGCCCGAGAAACTTCACCCCTGTTGAAGCTATTAAGAAAGGGACAACCCTGGGTTTGGGATATAGAAATGCAAGATGCATTTAGGAATGTAAAAAACCTGTTTGTGGAGGCGGTTACTTTGACACATCCGGTGGAAGGTCGGGGAACGTTTTTACAGACTGATGCGAGCGATAACGCTATAGCAAGTCAGCTGTACCAGGAAGACCAACAGGGCAGGTTACAAGTAATTGGATTTGTATCGAGAACACTGAAACACGCGGAATTAGGGTATACTGTGTGCGAAAAGGAGCTTTTGGCAATAGTGCATGGCCTAAAGAAGTTTCGGCCATTGATAGTAGGGGCCCCATTAACTATTATTACAGACAACAAAGCACTAAAGTTTCTCTATACATGCAACTATACCAATGCACGCATAACTAGGTGGATTCTCGCGATACAGGAATATCAGCCAAAAATGAGACACTGTCCAGGTAAAGAAAACGTTCCTTGCGACACCATAAGTCGGATGTATCAAGGTAATACAGGAAATAATAGCGGGCAAAAGGGATTAAATATAGTTAAAATAGGACAAATTAAGGTAGAATGCCCTACAATAATACAAAAGATGTTTAAAGAAATGAGACAAGTCCAGGAGCAAGAACCTGAACTTTCTCATATAATAAATCACATAAATCAGTTTAATTATTATAAAATATGTAACAATATATTATGTAAAATTGTAAACAATAGAACGAAGGTTGTGATGCCAAAGCAAAATATCGTTCCATTTATAGAGCATGTACACAAACAATATGCACATTTAGGTAGAAATAAAATTGTCAAAATGATAAACAAACATGTTTACATTAAAAATATACATCAACAAGTCATAGATGTCATTCGGAAATGTCGGATCTGCCAGTTTGCAAAAGTAACAAATCGATATTTGCAAGCAAGGACTAAACCCATTTTAACACAACAGCCGGGAGAGATTGTTGCTGTCGATTTTTTAGGACCTTTGCCCCGGAGCACAGGAGGTGCAAGGCACATTTTAGTGGTTGTAGATGTATTCTCGAAATTAGTAAAATTATATGCAGTTAAGCGCCCAAATACGACGAGTACAATCGCCAAACTGTCGCATTATTTTCAGACAATAGGGAAGCCTAGGCGAATACTATCAGATTTCGGATCGGCCTTTACGTCCCGACAATGGAATTTATGGATGCGCGACAACAGTGTTGAGCATACATTAATTCCGGTCAGGCATCCACAGGTAAACCATGCCGAGAGGATAAACCGAGATCTGGGCAGGATTCTTAGGACCTATTGTCATGAAGCGCAGTCATCATGGATGAGATATCTGCCATATATGGAACAGGTAATTAACATAACTCCCCATGAAGTAACTGGATATTCACCTATCCAGGTACACCATGGGGAAGTACCGATATATATATGGGAGAGATTTCTGCCAGATGATTGTAGAAATGCGGAACAAGCGACACAAAGACAAACGTTACAAAATGTATTCGATCGTATAAGGACAGTGGGAGAAAGACGGGCTGCTATGAAAAATATAAACTGCCGAGAAACGTCGTTTCAACCGGGCGATTTAGTCCTAATCACTAGGCACAATAGATCAGATGTGTCTAAGAATGAGACAGAAAAGCTGTTGTTAAGGTACCAAGGTCCTTATAAAATTAAAAGGAAAATGGGTCGAAAAACCTACCAAATTGCAAACATGGTTACAGATAAAATCCGAGGCATCTATGACATAAAAGATATTAAAAAGTTTTATGAATGATTAAAAAATATTTTAAAACTAAATACTATTAAGAAAGGCAGTACAAATAAATAACCGCTGTACTTTTAAATAAACCAGAATTGTCTAGGTTGAAATAATTCATAATAAAGTATTCAGATGTTTGAATGGAAGACCCACCGAATCGAACAAATGTAAACAAAGGCTCAAGGTTAAGGGCAATCACTTGTGTTTGTAAACACAGCCGCAAGGAAATATCCGGTGGACGGGCGGGGAACGAGTTTATAAAAACTTTCCTTGCAACAAAATAAGCTGGACGTACCAAAATAGTAGAGGGCAAAAAAGCCTAAATCTATTTAAAACAGGACAAAGTCAATAGGATGTTCTACGGAAGTTCCAAAAATAATTTAAAGAGAAATGTTTAAGGGATATGAAACAAAATTAGGAACAATAACTTGATTTGTTACAATTAATCAAACCAACTGTGTCAACAATTATAAAATATCTTGTAATGTATTCTGTAAAATTGTATATGATGTTAAAAACATTAAGAAGTTTTATGACAAGTAAAGGGATTCTAGAATGTGACCCTTACACTTATCATAATCCTAAAAGTACAGAAATGCCTAATTAGAATATTGTTCAATAATAGAACCAGTACGCGAGCGATAAACTAAGTTAGGCAGGAATCAAATTGTCATAATGATTAATAAACTGATTTAATGTAAAAACAAGAATAAGCAGTAATTGAACAAGGCTAAATCTAAACTTTAAGATTAGCTACGTATTTGTAAAGGGACGAATGTTAAAATCTAAAACAAACTATTTAATAACTAAATCAACATTACAAAAGTATTATTCAGGAAGTCTTTGTGTATATTGAGCAAACATTGGCGAGCTACATTCACTGCGTAAATCAAACAAGCGGGTTAAATCAAGCAACAATCAGAGAGATAGCAGGCGAATCTTTAATGACTTGTACAACAAATACGCGGACAGACCTTTGCAAAATTAAACAAGAAATTTGTGTGCATGAAATAGTGGGTCGTTAGATCAGACTATCACTGTACAATATAAAACAAGAAAACTTGTGTACTAACGATCAAGGTCGCAACAATAAGAAACTTTGCATGAATAACAGAAGCAATCAGGATTTATCAAGTGGACTTCGATAATCTGGACACAAGCCAGTTTTATAAACTGTACAATCCAAAGATAGAGAATTTAAAAAGCAAGGTTCGTTCCGTTTTAATATGATAAGTAGAATTGTTGTCGTATTTTACTAGAATGTTTACAAGCCAGCTCATTGACCTTGCCAGGTAGATTGGAATGTAGAATCCACGCAATAGTTAGCCGCTAGGAAAGGTTTATCGGAAAATAAACAAATTAAACTTGATAAACTGTACTTCCACAGCTGACACAATAATACGTAATAGTTAAGATATAAAAGGAATATGTTTAAAAAATAGTATTGTAAGATTAGTTAGGTTTTTAATTGCAAGTCATTGTTTTTAAAGCCATAACTAGTATAAAATGAAATTGACGTGGTAAATATATAAAGGAAATGACAGCCATCAGTGTGGTGAACAATGTGTAATTTGACAAAATAAAAGTTAGTGTAAACAAAAGTGACTAATAAATTGCTAATTGACTTGTGTTTGAAGTGTTTCAGGGTGAAAACTTCTCAAGAGACAAGAGAATAATAATAAGAAAATTTTGTAATAGAATAAGATAGTTTAAGTAATAATAAGATAAGGAATTGGTAAAAAACATTTTAACAAAGTAAAACATTTTTAACCTCTCAAACGGGGAAATTGCAACGGGGTGAAAGACCGTCGCAAGTGGGAAATAAGTAATTTCCTGTTTTTTAGAAATAAAGCTGTTTTTAAAATAATCAAGTAGGGAATTATACAATTATTAAAGAGGGAAAAATTAAATAAAACAGTAAATAGAATAGTTAAGCCACATTAAAGAATGTTATAAAATGAATTTGTAATAACTAACTAAATTTGAACATCGAGAGTGAAGCGAAAAAATTCTAAGTGCCTAAAAAAGCTATTTTTCGAACCAAACCACGTAGAACTTTCATCGACATTTCAAAAGAACCACAATAACCTAGAATGAACATTAAAGAAAACAGAATTCAAAAAACTTAAGAAACAAAAAAGTTACAGCCGTTTAAATAAAATAGACATTTTTCAGTGTTCTAAAATTAATTATCAAACTATGCAAGCTAGAACAGTTTCGTTGCCCGACTTGCCTGTACAAGGAATAAATCGAGCGATAGCAAACTTTGCAGGCGGGGTGCGGTAGGTTAAATTCACCGCTATATATACTTGGTCTCTAAGCCTTTAGAGACAGTCTGTAAAAATTTTCTAACACGAGGTGCCGCGGGACGCTATGCTGGACCGCGAGTAGAGACCGTCAGCAGGCCAGATGGACAATAACCTCAGCGCTTTCGACATCCAGGACCACCAAGGATGAAGGCTCCAGACTCAGCCTCCAGGACGCTCGAATAGAGGGAATCCACCACCGACGAACCAGGGATGGCGACTTCCGGTGTCCAAGGACCAGGGAATCCAGACGAGGGACCCCAAGGACCGGCAAGAACATCTTTGGCAAGTCATTTTCTTTATTCGAAATCAGTCACGTCAAATTTAGTTAGTTAATTTTATTAAATTCAAACAAATTTGCAAGCTTAAAACAATGACTTCACTCTTTATAAAATTTTAATAAATTGTATGCTAAGTAAATGAATTTATGTGCTCAGAATATTTAAAATAATGAATATTAAAATTACAAAAGGTTTTTGGCCATAAGCCGTTTATTTAAAGAAAATGAGAAATTTTCGAATATTATAAATTTAAAAATTAAAGGTCATAAGTTATGAATTTACCAATTCCATATAGGAGATAAAATATTATTATGTGTAATTTTGAAAATGATTTTATGTTAATGTAAATGTAATAAATCTATATGCAAAGTATAATTTTTTAAAGCATAAGAAACAAGAAGTAACTCAGAGAATTGTTTTGCTAATATAATTGTGTAATACTTTGAAGGATAAATTTTCTTTTTTATTTCAATAAATAGAGTTAAATATGTCATAAAAATCAAGATTATTTGCATTCCATCCTGTGTCAAATAACCAATAAAAACTGTTTAGCTTTTTCCAACTAATATAAAAATGATTATCAAATCAGTAAACAAATTTAATTAAATTTCATTAAATGGCAATAGATAAAGCCTAATGTTTTAAAGAGTTTCTCTCTACTAATTTCATGAGCTAGTCTAAAGATTAGTTGGTTTTTTGTAATAAAAGTCCAGAGATTTATCTACTGGCAGATTGTGTTTAAGAGGACACAGGAGCCTTTTAAAATAGGTATTTTTAAACACAATCATATTTTGCACGTTCCCTTGCTGTTTCTGCAGATCATCATCAGGTGGTAAGACTCTGTGTTTATTATGTGTATTATTCTAAATGTGTTTCTTTCCAGCTGACTATTAATTTGACATGTGTGACTATACTTAGACTAGACACAATTGATACACTAATTTAGGAGTGTTTATCCGTATTTTAAATAGTAGTCAGCGGGAATAGGCTTGTTGTGGGTTTGGCCCTACGAGCAGGAAACATACACTTAACTCTGGGAGCTTAGCACGGTTTTACCAGCAGGGTGATAGGCAGAGTTTTGGTTGTTTATAAATATGTTTTCTTGTAAACAATTAAATTCTAGTATTCTGCAAGAAAGGATTTAAACAACGCAAACAAAAACGACCGCGTGGAGATGCGGTAGGGTAGAGGTGAGCTGGGGGGGACGTTGCAGCGTGTACTGTGCCTTATGTTGGATGTTCTTTTCTCTATAGTTAAGTCGCGTGTACTGTGCCTCAAGTACTGTGTTCCTTTCCTCTAAAGTTAGGTCGCGTGTACTGTGCTTTAAGTTGGGTGTTCCTTTCCTCTAAAATTAAGAAGCGTGTACTGTGCCTTAAGTTGGATGTTCCTTTCCTCTAAAGTTAAGTCGCGTGTACTGTGCCTTATGTTGGATGTTCTTTTCTCTATAGTTAAGTCGCGTGTACTGTGCCTCAAGTACTGTGTTCCTTTCCTCTAAAGTTAGGTCGCGTGTACTGTGCCTTATGTTGGATGTTCTTTTCTCTATAGTTAAGTCGCGTGTACTGTGCCTCAAGTACTGTGTTCCTTTCCTCTAAAGTTAGGTCGCGTGTACTGTGCTTTAAGTTGGGTGTTCCTTTCCTCTAAAATTAAGAATCGTGTACTGTGCCTTAAGTTGGGTGTTCCTTTCCTCTAAAGTTAAGTCGCGTGTACTGTGCCTTATGTTGGATGTTCTTTTCTCTATAGTTAAGTCGCGTGTACTGTGCCTCAAGTACTGTGTTCCTTTCCTCTAAAGTTAGGTCGCGTGTACTGTGCTTTAAGTTGGGTGTTCCTTTCCTCTAAAATTAAGAAGCGTGTACTGTGCTTTAAGTTGGGTGTTCCTTTCCTCTAAAGTTAAGTCGCGTGTACTGTGCCTTATGTTGGATGTTCTTTTCTCTATAGTTAAGTCGCGTGTACTGTGCCTCAAGTACTGTGTTCCTTTCCTCTAAAGTTAGGTCGCGTGTACTGTGCTTTAAGTTGGGTGTTCCTTTCCTCTAAAATTAAGAAGCGTGTACTGTGCCTTAAGTTCGGTGTTCCTTTCCTTTATTTCCACCATCCGCCTTTTCATTAAATTTATCTTTATTCGCAACTCTGCAAAGCTTTGAGAAGACCAACAAAATGTTTGCGCCCGAAGAGGACTGAAAGATACTTGACCCAATTCGTGCAGAAACACAGCGATCCAATCAACGCGTTGCAATTAAAATTTGCATATCCTTCACTTTGAGGAGAATATTAATATTGTAACAAACCCAAGCATATTTCCATTTGTATTTACCCTTTAAACTAAATTAAATCTTCAGTACGCTGTCTGCCTTTACTTTCTACTTGGAATTGTAATGTTAACTAAGTAGAGGATGTTTTCGATTTACCTTTAATAACTAAACAAATATAAACCCTTGCTTCCAAGAACCTCCATGTACATTTAGCTAACACGGTTATCATCAGATAAATCCGTTTTTCTCGCTCTGGAATAATTTTATTTTCGCAGTTTAATGTTGAGTTGAGATACGGGAAGTCCGTGACGCCCTCAATGTTTAATCAGTTGAGCGAGAGGTCGCAAGGCGTTCTTCTGCCTGGCTCCACCGACTTATTATTATGTCAATAAAGCACTAAATTAAGTTTAGCTAATGTTAACACGCCATTCATTGACTCTCGCCGGGTCAGCTAGTATATAATAAAATGTTTCCTTGTATAATATTAAAAAATACAACACTTGGGTGCGCGATGGTGTGTTTTTGAGTATTACAAACAGCACAATACACTTTTAAAGCCATACACAATAGTAGTTTCCTACTGTAAATTTACATATTTTTTCTTGTTTTCCACGAGATCAGCGTGGTTTAGGGCAGGAAGGTGTGTGGTGAGGTAACTGTAACCACGCGGTAAGAAGTGGTTATGTGATGGGTGGAATGTGCCGGACGATGTGATGCGAGGTATTGTATTATAAGCCGCCTGGTTCTTTGTCCTCCTTAATAAGTAGTCAGTGATTAGGAAAATCTCTTGTTTAGAATTTTCGCTTCCAGTAAAAAGCTCTCTTCTACTGGTTTTTGTTTTGGAAATCAAGTCATTGTAAAGAATACTTTGAAAATATTTGTAAAATTATTCTTTTCTTTGTTGTATAGTAATAAAGTAATAGTTTTAGGTTCCATGAACTGCGATTTATGAAAAGCAATATATATGAAATATATTATGAAATATATTTATGTATTTCCTTGTTTCCCATGTTGGTTACAACGAACGCTTTAAATCCGAGTAATGCATCAGGCATATATTCTCAAGGTTACTAATGAACTGCCTGAATATTAATTTGTTCACATCGCGCGATGAATTAATACGAGTTGTGTGTAGAAATACTGTTTGATGCTTAATTCCAAACAAACGAACTCAACGGAATATTTTGGTTCTAAGCGAGTGTAACGTAAGTTATTTTATTATTTTGATCTGCTCAACTGGGAAATTTGTTAGTTTTAATTTATTTCTATTACAAATTTACTTTTATAATCTAAGAAAGTAGTTTTTGATAAAAGCATTAGTTATTACCTCAGATATTTATTTTCGTTACCCATAAAACATTATAAATGAAACAACGAAATTTAAAGCCCACAACCAACGTTTTCCTTATTCACCATTTACGCTGGCTTAAGATAAAGTTTGATGACAACATAAACAGATGAAGGTAAAAACAATTAATAACATAATTTACAGTAATATTTTTGACATCCAATCCCATTAAACTATTAAATACAAAAATTTGCAGTAAAATATTAATGGAGGGAAACAGTTTTATTGTGATTTTAAAATCATTTAAGAACTTTAGGAATGAGCAGTTTTCTATTAATTATTTTAAAAAAGTCATTGGTATTTACATTTTTTTTTAATTCTGTAAATTTTTATATTAAAGGTATGACATTTTTAATTTTTGTATTGTATCTATAAAATACCGGCATAAACGTTTCACAACACAACACTCTAACGGCCATGCTCCCCCGTGATCTATGGCTCACGGCGTGTCAAGTTTTTAAGTTATTTCACGCTTCAGCGGACACAATTGCACACCATCTCGTAAAGGCTAGAACCTTCTAGAAGTAATGAAAATAGAAATTACTAGAAGTGGCAAGTCGATAAAGAAAGGTTTTATCAAGCCTAAAGAAGGTGATAGGTTCTTTAATGTAAAAAATAGAGTGAAGGTTTAGTTACAGACAGTGAAAATGCGTAGTAAATATACTATTAGCTATTAGTAGTTGTTCGTAGACGAAATAGTCTTTGGAGGTTTAGTTACAGACAGTGCGAATGCGTAGTAGATATACTATTAGTTATTAGTAGTTGTTAGTAGACGAAATAGTCTTTGGAGGTTTAGTTACAGACAGTGCGAATGCGTAGTAAATATACTATTAGCTATTAGTAGTTGTTCGTAGACGAAATAGTCTTTGGAGGTTTAGTTACAGACAGTGCGAATGCGTAGTAGATATACTATTAGCTATTAGTAGTTGTTAGTAGACGAAATAGTCTTTGGAGGTTTAGTTACAGACAGTGCGAATGCGTAGTAGATATACTATTAGCTATTAGTAGTTGTTAGTAGACGAAATAGTCGTTGGAGGTTTAGTTACAGACAGTGAGAATGCGTAGTAGATATACTATTAGCTATTAGTAGTTGTTAGTAGACGAAATAGTCTTTGGAGGTTTAGTTACAGACAGTGCGAATGCGTAGTAGATATACTATTAGCTATTAGTAGTTGTTAGCAGACGAAATAGTCGTTGGAGGTTTAGTTACAGACAGTGAGAATGCGTAGTAGATATACTATTAGCTATTAGTAGTTGTTAGTAGACGAAATAGTCTTTGGAGGTTTAGTTACAGACAGTGCGAATGCGTAGTAGATATACTATTAGCTATTAGTAGTTGTTAGTAGACGAAATAGTCTTTGGAGGTTTAGTTACAGACAGTGCGAATGCGTAGTAGATATACTATTAGCTATTAGTAGTTGTTAGTAGACGAAATAGTCGTTGGAGGTTTAGTTACAGACAGTGAGAATGCGTAGTAGATATACTATTAGCTATTAGTAGTTGTTAGTAGACGAAATAGTCTTTGGAGGTTTAGTTACAGACAGTGCGAATGCGTAGTAGATATACTATTAGCTATTAGTAGTTGTTAGTAGACGAAATAGTCTTTGGAGGTTTAGTTACAGACAGTGAGAATGCGTAGTAAATATACTATTAGCTATTAGTAGTTGTTAGTAGACGAAATAGTCTTTGGAGGTTTAGTTACAGACAATGAGAATGCGTAGTAAATATACTATTAGCTATTAGTAGTTGTTAGTAGACGAAATAGTCTTTGGAGGTTTAGTTACAGACAGTGCGAATGCGTAGTAAATATACTATTAGCTATTAGTAGTTGTTAGTAGACGAAATAGTCTTTGGAGGTTTAGTTACAGACAATGAGAATGCGTAGTAAATATACTATTAGCTATTAGTAGTTGTTAGTAGACGAAATAGTCTTTGGAGGTTTAGTTACAGACAGTGAGAATGCGTAGTAAATATACTATTAGCTATTAGTAGTTGTTAGTAGACGAAATAGTCTTTGGAGGTTTAGTTACAGACAATGAGAATGCGTAGTAAATATACTATTAGCTATTAGTAGTTGTTAGTAGACGAAATAGTCTTTGGAGGTTTAGTTACAGACAGTGAGAATGCGTAGTAAATATACTATTAGCTATTAGTAGTTGTTAGTAGACGAAATGGTCTTTGGAGGTTTAGTTACAGACAGTGCGAATGCGTAGTAAATATACTATTAGCTATTAGTAGTTGTTAGTAGACGAAATAGTCTTTGGAGGTTTAGTTACAGACAATGAGAATGCGTAGTAAATATACTATTAGCTATTAGTAGTTGTTAGTAGACGAAATAGTGTTTGGAGGTTTAGTTACAGACAGTGAGAATGCGTAGTAAATATACTATTAGCTATTAGTAGTTGTTAGTAGACGAAATAGTCTTTGGAGGTTTAGTTACAAACAATGAAAATGCGTAGTAAATATACTATTAGCTATTAGTAGTTGTTAGTAGACGAAATAGTCTTTGGAGGTTTAGTTACAGACAGTGAGAATGCGTAGTAAATATACTATTAGCTATTAGTAGTTGTTAGTAGACGAAATAGTGTTTGGAGGTTTAGTTACAGACAGTGCGAATGCGTAGTAAATATACTATTAGCTATTAGTAGTTGTTAGTAGACGAAATAGTGTTTGGAGGTTTTTTTAATGGTAATTGTGTAAATAATAGTAGCCATGAAAGTGCGGGAATTAATAAACGTTATTCAGTTCAGAATTTACTGAAACGCTTTAACAACGCAACGTAACAAAACAAAGTGACAAACATTTACAAACTTAAATATAAAAACAAAGTCTCCTACAATTCCATTGAACAGTTACACTTTTAAGCATTATTTTGCTAAGCTCGTTATTATAAAAACAAAATTACCCTCAAAGATATTTTAAGATCTACAACATTTTTTTGTGTCATTCGTTAAACTCTAGCTTGTAAGAACTGTCTTCGAACTGAATTGCAAAAAAATTGTTCCTTGCGTACGACAAAAGGCATAACATCATCCCAAACTTATTAAATTTCAACGCGTATTTGACAAAATTACGAAACATCTCGAGCCAAACAGCTTTAGCACCCCCATTAATACGCCTCCCGATGGAGGAAGTGCAACACATAATTGCATTACAACTTTTAACAAGTTTTGGTATAATTTTTTATCCAAACCAGATTATAAAATTTAAGAAACTGTTTGTAAGAAAGTTTTTAAAATATTTTATAATTGTTATTGTTTTATAATTTGAAATTGTTGACTAAGTAACAACAATATAATGCAAGATAGTTTATAATTATTTCGCTTATATAAATGAATTCTACGAATTTGAAAATATCTTCAACTTTACTCGTTCCATAAATTTGCTTCTTGACCCTGTCCCGAGGTGACAAACTGTATTTACAGCACAAACATAAGGTCTTGAACTCATCAATAACATTAGTTCCATATTTCGAAACCAAAAACCATGCCTTTGATTCCAAGTTCACCATATGTGTCTTGAAGGTATCTGTTAAGGTTATTGCGTCGATGAATTCTCCTTTGCCGGCAACGAACCTTCTGGATGGGCTTCAGCTACTTTAGTAGAGGACTCTTCAGTAGATCTCCGGTTCAGATTCCAAGGGTACACCACGCCGATGACGCTCTCGACTAAGAACTTCGCCGCGATCCCCACGCCCCCGATAACGCTGTGACAATTCCCCGACACTACCGCGTCTCTAGTAAACTCCCAAACTGCTCGCCTGTCGGCGGCACGTATATCACCGTCACTCCGAGCTTGGCCATACGCGACGTCATGATCTCGCGCGATTCGGTCGTCATTGTCTACTGGCTCACCATTTTCCAGAGGGTTTCCCGGACCGAAGTACTTGTGACCGGGGAGGTTCATACTGACCCGCCTGCAGAAATACCGAGACATTTATACTGGCTCTAGCCCGTGTAGCTAGCCAATATGACGTCACGATGTTGGCGTCTCAGCTGCGTTGTGCGCCAGGAAGCTATTTGCGTTACAAAATGCTACGATAAAACTTTGCAGCTAATATTTCCACCATTGTCCCGTAAAACGTTATCTTTCTTATGGTAACCTATAATCTTAATAAATATCACTTTATAATTGTAAAAGTAAATATAATTTGAGCGAGAACTCCACGTGTTTGTATTTTATTATTATATTCAACGTGTATTAGATTCTGATATTAGAAGTGTATTTCTATATTACGTTTAATGCATTATTTCTTCTCTCAGCCAATTTTGCCAATCGCAAACTGCTGTCGGTTACCCTTCAAAACGGTGTAAAACGTTTTTTACAGTGAGCCGACGTTTTTAATCAGTTTCGCTATTAAAAATAAATTACTGTGTAATATATTTAATTGTAGTTGTACGTTAATTGCCAGCGAATGTGTAATTCACTTTATGTTTGCCACTGCTCTGTTCTTTCCGATATCAGCGCACCTTTTACATTAACAATTAAACTCAGCCTATATTCTATTACTAACTTTATTGTTACTTTATTTCTGTCAGTATTATTTTAATAAATGCAGTTCTTGTTTAACTTGAGTGCTACATTCCACGTAATATGTTTGTTTAATTCCTTCTATTTGTGCACAATCATGTTATACATACCTTGTTCAAATTTTCAATCATTAATAAAATACTTTTTGTGTTTACACAAAGGTACAAATATATCTTTTTAATATTCGTAGTGGATGACACTTGATGTTACTACAGTTATAAGAAAATATCAATAAATTATTTAAATTTAATTAAATAGTTTTAGTTTTATATGGGAGAAAATTTTTCACAAAAGGGGCAAGGTATGCAATACAGTTATTTCGTCCCATTTGGCTTAAAATAACTAATAGCATATGATTCAATAAAACACCCGATTTTATGGTATAGGTTATGCGGTAGAAAAGCAGTTTTAACCCATAGGTTATGGTACGTTATATTATTTGTAATTATTTAGAATAATGTAAGTAGGATATTTTTTTTTTACTTAAGTAGGAATTTACTGTAAACATTTTTGCTTATTCACTTGTTTTCTGTATATTGTTTTATTTTCTTTGGACGATTTACAAGTGACCACTCTTGCACTATGTCGTTAAATTCTTTTTATTTATTGAACTTTATTACACGTCAGTAACACGGATAAGGCGTGGTCAGCTGGTTGCATTCTAGTGTACTACTCAGCACTAAAATGTCTCTGCCCTTCTCGTTTTTTTTTTTTTTTGTAGTATTGCAATATTAACGGTTATAAGTTTGTCCAATTAGTTAAACTCCAATTAGTTTTTTAAAATTTTTATAGAGAACACTAGCCTTGGTAGAGTTTTAATTTTATTCAAACAATAACTACTAATTTCAATTAATTTAAAAACATAGAATACAAAATTTATAAAATTATAAAATATGTTTGAAGTATCCGAATGGTTCCAAATAACGTTCGTCGCAGTAAATTCACTTTATACTTCAAAACACTTAACGTAATCCTTGGAGAAGAGCACAACTTGTTACCTAAAGCTATTATCTACTTTATCTTTCATCACGGGATCTGAGCAACTACTAACAAAGTTTGACGTCATGCCTCGTGCACATAACGTTTTAAAGGCTTTGTCTTTTTAACGCACGTTTCCCTAACAGGTTCCTCATTTATCTCTGATCGAAGCTTGTTTAGAGTAACAATATGGAAGGAGGCAAATTTTATCATGTTTATATAAACTTTTTATCTTCCATAAGAAAGATTTAAACAAAATTGTCAGATAACAGCATTTTACAATTAAATGTCAATTATTATAAAATATTTATTTCCACGTATTTTTTTTGTTTAATTTGTATTTACTATACATGAAACCTCTTGCCATACTTTCCATACAATAATTCTTTTTTTCGCCTACTCTGTGATTTTTAACTACCTGGTTCTATAACTAACAACATAACGCCCGATTGCTACAGCTTACGAAAATTTCATCATATCCTATTATTGTTTACTTTTTTAAAATTGTTTTTGTAATTTTTTAATTTTAAAATACAAGAAGAGATTGTTCAAATATATTTTAAGTTAATTATTTAAGTTATACTTAGCGAAACATAAACAAGTAATATTAACAAATTTTTTTAAAGCCAATTCCTACTTTGTTCAACAAAGAGGTATTTTATTTAAGTTAATTTTTATTAAATAATTGGAATTAATATAAATGAAGCAACATAGCATATGCGTTAAAACTCGGTTCTCCTTCATAACATAAAATCAGCTGATTTATAAAATTATATGATAATACTTATTTAAAGCCTAATGGGACGAAAAAACGATACCATCTGTGTAATCTGTGTATTGTAGTTTGTGTTTAGCAATATATGTTTCATAATCAGTGTTTCGTAATATGTGTTTGGTAATCTATATTCAGTAATCTAGGTTTAGTGATATGTGGTTCGTAATCTTTGTTTTGTAATCTATGATTAATAATATGTGTTTCATAATCTATGTTTTGTTATATATGTTTTGTATTCTGTGTTTAGTAATCTATGTTTAGTAATCTGTGTTTAGTGATATGAGTTTCGTAATCTGTGTTTTGTAATCTGTGTTTAGTAATATGTGTTTCATAATATGTGTTTCGTAATATATCTTTCGTAATCTATGTTTTGCAATCTGTGTTTAGTAATCTCTTTCGTAATCTCTGTTTAGTGATATGTGTTTCGTTATCTGTGTTTTGTAATATGTGTTTCGAATCTGTGTTTTGTAATCTGTGCTTCGTAATCTGTTTTTAGTAATATGTGTTTCGTAATCTGTGTTTAGTAATATATGTCTAGTAATCTGGTTTCGTAATCTGTGTTTAGTAATATGTGTTTGGTAATATGTGTTTCGTAATATGTGTTTAGTAATCTGGTTTCGTAATCTGTGTATAGTAATATGTGTTTCGTAATATGTGTTTAGTAATCTGGTTTCGTAATCTGTGTTTAGTAATATGTGTTTGGTAATATGTGTTTCGTAATATGTGTCTAGTAATCTGGTTTCGTAATCTGTGTTTAGTAATATGTGTTTCGTAATATGTGTTTAGTAATATGTGTTTAGTAATATGTGTTTCGTAATATGTGTTTAGTAATCTGTGTTTCGTAATATGTGTTTAGTAATATGTGTTTCGTAATATGTGTTTAGTAATCTGTGTTTCGTAATATGTGTTTAGTAATATGTGTTTAGTAATCTGTGTTTCGTAATATGTGTCTAGTAATCTGTGTTTCGTAATATGTGTTTAGTAATCTGTGTTTAGTAATATGTGTTTCGTAATATGTGTCAAGAAATCTGGTTTCGTAATCTGTGTTTAGTAATATATGTTTCGTAATATGTGTTTAGTAATCTGTGTTTAGTAATCTGTGTATCGTAATATGTGTTTCGTAATATGTGTCTAGTAATCTGGTTTCGTAATCTGTGTTTAGTAATATGTGTTTCGTAATATGTCTTTCGTAATATGTGTCTAGTAATCTGGTTTCGTAATCTGTGTTTAGTAATATGTGTTTCGTAATATGTGTTTAGTAATCTGTGTTTAGTAATATGTGTTTAGTAATCTGGTTTCGTAATCTGTGTTTAGTAATATGTGTTTAGTAATATGTGTTTCGTAATATGTGTTTAGTAATATGTGTTTAGTAATATGTGTTTCGTAATATGTGTTTCGTAATATGTGTTTAGTAATATGTGTTTAGTAATATGTGTTTAGTAATATGTGTTTAGTAATCTGTGTTTCGTAAGATGTGTTTAGTAATATGTGTTTCGTAATATGTGTTTAGTAATCTGTGTTTCGTAATATGTGTTTAGTAATATGTGTTTCGTAATATGTGTTTAGTAATATGTGTTTCGTAATATGTGTTTAGTAATCTGTGTTTAGTAATATGTGTTTCGTAATATGTGTTCAGTAATCTGGTTTCGTAATCTGTGTTTAGTAATATGTGTTTCGTAATATGTGTTTAGTAATATGTGTTTCGTAATATGTATTTAGTAATATGTGTTTAGTAATCTGTGTTTCGTAATATGTGTCTAGTAATCTGTGTTTCGTAATATGTGTTTAGTAATCTGTGTTTAGTAATATGTGTTTCGTAATATGTGTCTAGAAATCTGGTTTCGTAATCTGTGTTTAGTAATATATGTTTCGTAATATGTGTTTAGTAATCTGTGTTTAGTAATCTGTGTTTCGTAATATGTGTTTAGTAATATGTGTTTCGTAATATGTGTCTAGTAATCTGGTTTCGTAATCTGTGTTTAGTAATATGTGTTTCGTAATATGTCTTTCGTAATATGTGTCTAGTAATCTGGTTTCGTAATCTGTGTTTAGTAATATGTGTTTCGTAATATGTGTTTAGTAATCTGTGTTTAGTAATATGTGTTTAGTAATCTGGTTTCGTAATCTGTGTTTAGTAATATGTGTTTCGTAATATGTGTTTAGTAATCTGTGTTTCGTAATATGTGTCTAGTAATCTGGTTTCGTAATCTGTGTTTAGTAATATGTGTTTAGTAATATGTGTCTAGTAATCTGGTTTCGTAATCTGTGTTTCGTAAATTGTGTCTAGTAATCTGGTTTCGTAATATGTGTTTAGTAATATGTGTTAAGTAATATGTTTTTCGTAATCTATGTTTAGTAATATGTGTCTAGTAATCTGGTTTCGTAATCTGTGTTTAGTAATATGTGTTTAGTAATATGTGTCTAGTAATCTGGTTTCGTAATCTGTGTTTAGTAATATGTGTTTCGTAATATGTGTTTAGTAATCTGTGTTTCGTAATATGTGTTTAGTAATATGTGTTAAGTAATATGTTTTTCGTAATCTATGTTTAGTAATATGTGTCTAGTAATCTGGTTTCGTAATCTGTGTTTAGTAATATGTGTTTAGTAATATGTTTTTCGTAATCTATATTTAGTAATATGTGCTTGGTAATATGTGTCTAGTAATCTGTTTTCGTAATCTGTGTTTAGTAATATGTGTTTAGTAATATGTGTTTCGTAATATGTGTTTAGTAATCTGTGTTTAGTGATGTGTGTTTAGTAATATGTGTTTAGTAATATGTGTTTAGTAATCTGTGTTTCGTAATATGTGTTTAGTAATATGTGTTTCGTAATATGTGTTTAGTAATCTGTGTTTCGTAATATGTGTTTAGTAATCTGGTTTCGTAATCTGTTTTTAGTAATATGTGTATCGTAATATGTGTTTAGTAATATGTGTTTGGTAATATGTGTCTAGTAATCTGTGTTTAGTAATATGTGTCTAGTAATCTGGTTTCGTAATCTGTGTTTAGTAATATGTGTTTGGTAATATGTGTCTAGTAATCTGTGTTTAGTAATATGTGTTTAGTAATATGTGTTTGGTAATATGTGTCTAGTAATCTGGTTTCGTAATCTGTGTTTAGTAATATGTGTTTGGTAATATGTGTCTAGTAATCTGTGTTTAGTAATATGTGTTTAGTAATATGTGTTTGGTAATATGTGTCTAGTAATCTGGTTTCGTAATCTGTGTTTAGTAATATGTGTTTGGTAATATGTGTCTAGTAATCTGGTTTCGTAATCTGTGTTTAGTAATATGTGTTTGGTAATATGTGTCTAGTAATCTGGTTTCGTAATCTGTGTTTAGTAATATGTGTTTGGTAATATGTGTCTAGTAATCTGTGTTTAGTAATATGTGTTTAGTAATATGTGTTTCGTAATATGTGTTTAGTAATCTGTGTTTAGTGATGTGTGTTTAGTAATATGTGTTTAGTAATATGTGTTTAGTAATCTGTGTTTCGTAATATGTGTTTAGTAATATGTGTTTCGTAATATGTGTTTAGTAATCTGTGTTTCGTAATATGTGTTTAGTAATCTGGTTTCGTAATCTGTTTTTAGTAATATGTGTATCGTAATATGTGTTTAGTAATATGTGTTTGGTAATATGTGTCTAGTAATCTGTGTTTAGTAATATGTGTCTAGTAATCTGGTTTCGTAATCTGTGTTTAGTAATATGTGTTTGGTAATATGTGTCTAGTAATCTGTGTTTAGTAATATGTGTTTAGTAATATGTGTTTGGTAATATGTGTCTAGTAATCTGGTTTCGTAATCTGTGTTTAGTAATATGTGTTTGGTAATATGTGTCTAGTAATCTGTGTTTAGTAATATGTGTTTAGTAATATGTGTTTGGTAATATGTGTCTAGTAATCTGGTTTCGTAATCTGTGTTTAGTAATATGTGTTTGGTAATATGTGTCTAGTAATCTGGTTTCGTAATCTGTGTTTAGTAATATGTGTTTGGTAATATGTGTCTAGTAATCTGGTTTCGTAATCTGTGTTTAGTAATATGTGTTTGGTAATATGTGTCTAGTAATCTGTGTTTAGTAATATGTGTTTGGTAATATGTGTTTGGTAATATGTGTCTAGTAATCTGGTTTCGTAATCTGTGTTTAGTAATATGTGTTTAGTAATCTGTGTTTAGTAATATGTGTCTAGTAATCTGTGTTTAGTAATATGTGTTTAGTAATATGTGTTTGGTAATATGTTTCTAGTAATCTGGTTTCGTAATCTGTGTTTAGTAATATGTGTTTAGTAATATGTGTTTGGTAATATGTGTCTAGTAATCTGGTTTCGTAATCTGTGTTTAGCAATATGTGTTTAGTAATCTGTGTTTAGTAATATGTGTTTGGTAATATGTGTCTAGTAATCTGGTTTCGTAATCTGTGTTTAGTAATCTGTGTTTAGTAATATGTGTTTGGTAATATGTGTTTGGTAATATGTGTTTAGTAATCTTGACCGAGCTCGCTCAAAGAAATTCCCATAGACATCATGCGCCAAAATAAACAATACTGAACCAGTTGTAAGTTTTTTTTTATTTACATAATTTTACAAACACACAGAAGTAAAAAGAAGCTAAATCGGTTAAACTCGGGTATACTTATGTTCTATATGACCTTCGATCATTATGAGGCAACACTCGCACCGATCTTGGTGGTTTTGCTTCATTTTCATGAAGAGGGGTTGTTTCATGTTAGTTATACTCATGGTTATTTTTACCTGTATTTAGACGGCGGTGGTTGGTGGGTCATCACGGAAAATCTTCTCCTTTATCACAGTCCAGATGTCAGCATCAGGTGGTGTAAGATCATGGGAGTGACATGTGCAGGGAGAGTTTGTCAAAAGTTTCTTTAGGGAAAGCAATGTTGTCTAAGGTGTGGCTGGTTGCGTCATCTTGCTGGGATCATTGTGAGGAAAAGGGCAGGTTTCGGGAACAACAAAATCTCCTGAGGTCTCCTATAAAATTGCTGAGTAGCCTATACCAGTCATTCTACTACAGTTGATTTAGTTTGAGTATTGTTTATTTTAAAGCATACTGTATTTATTATGACGTAAGAAAGTTCTTTAGCTTAAACTTGAACCTAAATTTGGTCAACCTAAGGCGGTTTGTCTGTGCATATAATATTAAATTAATAATAATTTATTCCTTAGAGATATTTAAAATGGGTATTATTCGCAATGACCTTTAGTTATGAATATCTTAAAGACCGATAAAAAACATTGGCGACATTGTCCCTCCATCGGCTTCACCGATCCTCCTTACACAGTCTGTCGAGTACCTTTCCCGGATTTACCTCTCCACAATGACCTCCTTCTGTCTTCAAGCGGATGGTCACTTCAAGCCGAGCCATTTCTAACATTGGCGACATTGTCCCTCCATCGACTTCACCGATTCTCCTTACACAGTCTGTCGAGCACCTTTCCTGGATTTACCTCTCCACAATGACCTCCTTCTGTCTTCAAGCGGATAGGTCATTCCAAGCCGAGCCATTTCTAACATTGGCGACATTGTCCCTCCATCGGCTTCACCGATTCTCCTTACACAGTCTGTCGAGTACCTTTCCCGGATTTACCTCTCCTCAATGACCTCCTTCTGTCTTCACCTAGATTGGTCACTCCAAGCCAAACCATTTCTAACATTGGCAACATAGTCCCTCCATCGGCTTCACCGATTCTCCTTACACAGTCTGTCGAGCACCTTTCTCGGATTTACCTCTTCACAATGACCTCCTTTTGTCTTCACTTAGATAGGTTACTCCAAGCCGAGCCATTTCTAACATTGACGACGTCCTTCTATCGGCTTCACCGATTCTCCTTACACAGTCTGTCGAGCACCTTTCCCGGATTTACCTCTTCACAAAGACCTTCTTCTGCCTTCGCCCAGATAGGTCACTCCAATTCGAGCCTTTTCTAACAATGACGATTTGAAGCTCAATATTTTCTATTCAATTTCGCTGACCACCTAAACTCACACAGCCATAGAGATAGTACTAACAGTACCATAATGTCTCCCTCTCTCACTCCCCTCTCTCACTCTCTCTCTCAGAGTAGAACCCTTTCAAAGCATATGCCCTTGCTAATGTATTAAGTTAGCAGACTTCAACAACACCGAGTCTTTACCATAGTTTTGCGTGATTTAGCTTTCTGATTACGTTTAATACGCCATGTTTACATTTTTATGTAAACCTATCTCACAGTAGTTGATTCATTACCTCTTAAGTCTTTGTTGGAAGTGTCTTAGTTGTTAAAACAAAATTGGGTAATTTTTATAAATTTTAAAACCACTCTAGGTGCTTTTTTTCTCCTACAGTATATAGAGAAATAAATGTATATACAGACTGATTAACTTTAAATTTTCATAAATTGTTTTTGCAAGACATAAATTAGTTTATTTTATTCATGCCTTTATCGGAATATTGAAATTAGGTGTCAATATAAATGCGTTTTTACGATTCCATCCCGCCCACTTGAAGGGCACTGGTATTTTTACGTCACTGAATGTAAAACGGAAGTAAATATTTCAAGTAAGGTAGATGGAAATTGTGGATTTAATGGCAGACATCAAACCTTCTCGCCCATTCAAGTCTAACCCGTAAAATGATATAAAATATATATTTCCTTCTTAAATAACTGAAAAATAAGAAATGTTTATTGCGCTATCATTATACATTTTACATTTAAGTAGTTGTAAAAGGGAAAAAAGATGTTAAAAAATCGTAACGGAGAGCATCTTAAATTAAAATCTTTGTCATTTTAGCACTCTCCACTTTAATACAGATTAAGCAAAATATTCTCCACAAACATCTTTAAACGATAAAACTTTTAACTTGAGAAATTATTTTCAATTAAAGTGTTGAAGTATTCTAAGTGGAAATAAATACACATAGTATTTCCATGATATATCTTATATAAATACCACTCTCTCCGCTTTAGGTGACGCTGATACGAATAGACTTAACTACAGTGTGTACCAAAATAAACAGTACTGAAACTGAATCAGCTGTAGTTTCCTCCTCGATCAGCTGTGCCGACTTTTGAATGTTGTCGCGTATTATTGTTAATGTATTTCATTTGAGGTTAGTTTTTTCTGGCGTGTTGCTAACTACTGCAGAGAAAACTATGTAAATAAAATTAAATGAAGTCAAATAAAATCTTGCAAATGTTTAATACTGTTTATTTGGGTGCATACGGTATATAATTAAATTGTGTAGTCACACACTATCAGTCCGAAGAATTGACTTTTATAAAAGTAGTTTATTCAATCTTGTAAATAAAGATTATTTTATTGTTACAGGTTTCTTTATTTTTCCAAGCATAAAAGATATTTCATTGTTTTCAGTACAAAAAAAAAAAAAAAAAAAAAAAAAAAAAAAAAAAAAAAAACTGGAGAATAAGCGGCGAATAATTGAGAGGAATATAGCGTTATGTTTTCGGAAAAACTCGTCTGTAATTATTAGTGTTGTTGAAACATTAAACAGTTCTACAGTATCTATACGATATTCCGCAGTGTTTTGACAGCGGAAGTGTATCAAACGAAAACGCCGCGGTACTACAGTCATCGAATTGTACAGTCATCGAAAAGAAGCCTAAACCGAACATCTTTGACACTAAATCCAAGCAATCCGTCGATGAGATGAATGCTCAATATCACGGATAGTTTTCTCCACAAGATGTAAACTCTGCAACTTTTGAACTGTATAAACACTTCAATGTTAGTAATGTGCCATGGCAAAGCTGAGTTTCTGACTGGCTCGGACGAAAGTCATGAGCTCCTTAGTGGTTTCACAGACAAGCAGACAACCCGTTGGAACGTCCTGGCAGTGTTGTCCAGAGATGCGCTATATCAGGGAGAGGCCCAATTGCTCAATACTTTGTTGTAGACAATAATGGAAATAAAACTAAATCTTACGGCAGTTTCAGTAAAACGAATAGATCTTGTCAGAGAAGTGAATGCTTGTAATATTCCTTGGATCAACGAGATATATTCACGACGTATAAATTGAACTTGTTTCAGAAATTGTTAAAACAAACTGCAAGAGAAAGGACTGAATAAAACAAGAAAATGAGATTCCTAAGAGACGTCGTGGCGGTGGAAGTACGTGTCCCCCATTTGATTAAATTCCAAGTCCAGTCAGTCAGTATATATCTAGCTGCAGCCTGTAAAACAGGGAAACTCTGTGTCTTCTACCGAAAGCGACCTCTTAAGGCGAAAACTGTAATAATTTCTTACACTGATATTACGAATTCCTCTCTCTATTAAAATAATTTAATTGAAATATGTTAATTTATTTGTTTTTCACTAAATATTGACGTTTAAAATTAGAAATTATCCGAGACAACATTTTCAGAACAGTAGCCTCATGTATTTTTTTGCATTTTCATTTCCTCCTATAATAAAATACTCTTTATTCATCCTCCCAAGTTCAAAAACATTTTTTTAAACTTGTACTGGATGACAATTGATGTTAAGAGTTTTTTCAAATATTAATTCGTTAATTAAGTTTAATTAATTAATTTAGTTTTATAAACGTTTCACAAAATGGGCAAGTTAAGCAATATAGTTATTTCGATCCATTTGGTCAAATATAAGTGATAATCAATGATTTCAGAAAACAGCTGACTTTATTGTTAAAAAAAAGCGGTGACTTGCGAGTCAGGTACAACATTTATTTCTGCAGGCCACGTTATCGTCCTCACGCCTCATTCCTCCCGCACTCTATTCATCAGACTGATTTTACGTTGTAGGTTATGAGTAGAAGGCTGAGCATGTTACTATATTTATACTAATTGTATTTATTTAATAATAACAAACTAAAATAATATTTTTCTTTGTTGACCTAAGTAGGAATTAACTTTAACCATTGTTGTTTATATAACTTTTTATTCTCATAAAAGTAAATTAGAGCTTCCAATTGCCTCAATAACTCGACTGTCACAGCAAACAATAAATAAATCTAAAATAATTATATTAGCAAATCACACAAATAATACTTGATGATGAAATAAAAATCTAATATTCTACATTTACCTGAAACACATATTGCTTTTTAAATACTTGCAAAAATACCCGGTCATTGAACTGTGTATGTGATAGGGAGTATATATATATATATATATATATATATATATATATATATATATATATATATATATATATGAAGCTATGATATAAAGGACCATATATATATATATATATATATATATATATATATATATATATATATATATATATATATAGTTTAAATATAATATTAAATTATAAATTTCATTGTATTTCAGCAAAAACTGAATTGTTTTTGAGAGGAAGTAGATTTAATGTTGATGCACAATTGACGGAACAATAGATAAACTACAAACTGGAGAAATTGGTTAAGAAATAGAAAACCTAAAAATTATTTTGAATAATTTCATAAAATTTGTTGTGGGATATAATGTTGTAAGAATTTATAATGAATTCTTATTTTTAAATTAAATAACTACAATTTTAATAAATTTACGCTGTTTAAGATAAATACCCATTTCTGTTTAAATACCATTTCAGCTATTTACAAACTGCTATGAATTTTCAAAAGTTATACGAAAATGTTTTTCGTAAATTTCATAGAATTAATAAGTTTCTGTTGTAGTTGAAAATATTGCAGCACAAATCTTGTTGAGGTGCTTGACTTGGGGGAGTGACTAAAGTGAAGAACGACTGAGTTGGAGGATAAATAAAAATGTTTACTATTCATAGTGTGTCGTCACCAGTTTTATTGGAGTTGGTAGGAATTTATAAACAGGCGTTATCGATAAGTAACTGCATTTGAATACGAGCAAATTTATTCGGTGTGCACGTAGCACGTAATTGCGCGTGGAACGTTAGCTAACGTTGTTCAGAATTTGTTGAAACTGTATTGCAACGTTAATAATGTTTGTATAAAAATGGAAATCTCTTACCTTCAATTATGCATTTAGATCAGTTTTATAAACAGATTCCAAACATAGTAGTAAGTTTGTACATAACTGTTTAGTAGGTCTATTAACTTCCTACATCTTATTAACTAACTTTCCACGCATTTTATAAATTTAATACCAAGATAACAGTAGACAGAATTTCATTCCACTAACACTTTCCACGTTCTATTATACATTTCATATAGGCAGAGATAGTGCCTACTACTTTCCCTAGTAATAGTAGACAGAATTTCATTCCACTAACACTTTCCACGTTCGCTTATAAATTTCACATAGGCAGAGATAGTGCCTACTACTTTCCCTAGTAATAGTAGACAGAATTTCATCCACTAACACTTTCCACGTTCGCTTATAAATTTCACATAGGCAGAGATAGTGCCTACTACTTTCCCTAGTAATAGTAGACAGAATTTCATTCCACTAACACTTTCCACGTTCGCTTATAAATTTCACATAGGCAGAGATAGTGCCTACTACTTTCCCTAGTAATAGTAGACAGAATTTCATCCACTAACACTTTCCACGTTCGCTTATAAATTTCACATAGGCAGAGATAGTGCCTACTACTTTCCCTAGTAATAGTAGACAGAATTTCATTCCACTAACACTTTCCACGTTCGCTTATAAATTTCACATAGGCAGAGATAGTGCCTACTACTTTCCCTAGTAATAGTAGACAGAATTTCATTCCACTAACACTTTCCACGTTCGCTTATAAATTTCACATAGGCAGAGATAGTGCCTACTACTTTCCCTAGTAATAGTAGACAGAATTTCATTCCACTAACACTTTCCACGTTCGCTTATAAATTTCACATAGGCAGAGATAGTGCCTACTACTTTCCCTAGTAATAGTAGACAGAATTTCATCCACTAACACTTTCCACGTTCGCTTATAAATTTCACATAGGCAGAGATAGTGCCTACTACTTTCCCTAGTAATAGTAGACAGAATTTCATTCCACTAACACTTTCCACGTTCGCTTATAAATTTCACATAGGCAGAGATAGTGCCTACTACTTTCCCTAGTAATAGTAGACAGAATTTCATCCACTAACACTTTCCACGTTCGCTTATAAATTTCACATAGGCAGAGATAGTGCCTACTACTTTCCCTAGTAATAGTAGACAGAATTTCATCCACTAACACTTTCCACGTTCGCTTATAAATTTCACATAGGCAGAGATAGTGCCTACTACTTTCCCTAGTAATAGTAGACAGAATTTCATCCACTAACACTTTCCACGTTCGCTTATAAATTTCACATAGGCAGAGATAGTGCCTACTACTTTCCCTAGTAATAGTAGACAGAATTTCATCCACTAACACTTTCCACGTTCGCTTATAAATTTCACATAGGCAGAGATAGTGCCTACTACTTTCCCTAGTAATAGTAGACAGAATTTCATCCACTAACACTTTCCACGTTCGCTTATAAATTTCACATAGGCAGAGATAGTGCCTACTACTTTCCCTAGTAATAGTAGACAGAATTTCATCCACTAACACTTTCCACGTTCGCTTATAAATTTCACATAGGCAGAGATAGTGCCTACTACTTTCCCTAGTAATAGTAGACAGAATTTCATCCACTAACACTTTCCACGTTCGCTTATAAATTTCCATGTATAGAGAACGAGTTTACTGTAAAAACTGTTGGTGTCTTTTATACCGTGAAGACAAATTCTCATTTGTAGCATTTGTCAAGTGTCAGGAATTCGACTGCAAAAGGTTTTGAAAATAAATGAAAACACAAGCTAGAGACCTTTGATGTCTGATATTTGTAGATATTTGTATTCACGATGAAAACAAAATTAAAAAGCTCCAATTTTTAATAAGTAGGTCTTTTGTAAAACCATATAAAAGTTAATTTTGAAGGATATCTGAAACGTTAAAAATATATACTTCAATTTAAAAACTGTTATACTTATTATAATCAGGGGCAATCCTACCTAAAAACACAATATACATCCTTATAAGTAGGTAGATAGATAAAAAAAGGGAAGAGATAGAGAGAAATAGGGAGTGTTGATATTTTTTATCAACAGAGATAAAAAATCAATCAGAGATCTTTTTTTATCGTTAAGAGAGTTATCGTTATTATTTTGAATAAATATATTCAAAAGTACATTAGGACTCGTTCACGTTCCAATAAATACACAAATTCTGTACATATATCTTGGATTTTATAAGTATTTTTAGTTTTTGCAATACGAGGAAATGACAGGGTTGGTTCAGAGAATGTTTGCTACTAAAAAGAGAAACCAAGAAACATAGTTGTTAGTCAAACAATTTGGAATTGCGTTGTCATTCTGAATACGCAGTTTTCTAACCGAACACTCGAACTGTATTTTGTACCACTTAATTATCTATTAAAGTTGCTTATTGTAATCCTCTTGAATTCACTGATTAAAATATAATTAAAAATTACTTAAATAAGTGAATACATAAGACTTACTTGCTGGCGCGTTTGGAAACAATCGTCCCTTTGACGAAGCAAATCATCTATTCAATGTAAGCCCTACGTATTCACTTAGTTTAGTAATTTTTAATTATAGTCATTATCTATGTTTGTTAATGTTTAAAAGACATGGAAATAAAACAAGTGATATAAACAAGAAATGTTGAAGTAAATTCCTACTCAGGTCAACTAAGAAAACTTTGGTTACATTTTAATAAGTAATTGCTATTAATATCAATAAAGTAACATAACCTATGCGTTAAAACAGCTGTTCTACCACATAACCCATTACATAAAATTAGCGGTTTTATGAAATCATAAATTATAACTTATTTTAAAGAAAATATGACGAAATAACTATATTGCTTACTTTGCTAATTTTGTGAATCATATTATCCCAGATAAAACTAAAATTAATTTATTATATTTAAATAATGAATTATTAATTTTAAAAACAGTATTAACATCAGGCGTCATCCGCTACAGGTTTTAAACAAATGTATTTGAATTTGAGTGCATGCATAAAAAATGTTTTAATGCATTGATGCGGTTGAAATCTTGACCAAGATATATATATATATATACATAGAGGAATGTGAAGTAATAGAATGAATTAATAGAAACTACCGTTAGTTTATTTTTTCTGAAAAACGAGCGACATTTTACCTTAAGTTGAAACTGTAGATTTTAATAAGGTGAGACAGATTCGCCAGTAATTGTTTTATTCCGTTAAGCATTATACTTTTGCCGAGTGTCACAAGTAACTCTGCACAATCACCTCCAACTCCCTTCACCATTTATACTGAAACTACTCCTGGGTTTATATAAATTAAAAAAACGAATTCCGCGTAATCGTGTTGACGTATTTTATTTGAGGTTAGGTTTTGCTGACATGGTGCTAACTGTTACAGAGAACTATGTAAATAAATAGTAATTTTTGTGCCTGTTATTAACTGACTCACTCGCTTATATAAAATATGAAGTCATCACTATCGTCAGAGTATAAGTACACATTTCGCTTTTATAACTCACACAAGTTATACTCACTTTGATAATAAAACACTTATGACAAAATAAATATGACTGACTGTATTATACCTTTACTAACACACTAAGCTGCTATGTTGATATAAGTTTACGCATTCATGACTGGTAAAGGTTAATTTACAACACATCATTACTGATAGTTCCTTTTAGATATTGTTTACGAAAGTAAAGACAGGGAAAAATAAATGTGTGAGAACTAAATCGAAGTACAAGTACTTACAGAGGTATCCAATCTGTGTTCACAACTTTCTATCACATCTGTGATGGCACAATAAAGCGGATGTGAAAGGCAGGAAATAACTGCCAAGCTCTCCACTTCCGGTCTTATTATGAGGATACTTTACTGTATCACAGATGTCTCGTATCGTATCATTACTTCTTTGTAAACTTATGTAATTCCGACTAGCTATCATTTCCTTTCCATAGATAGGAGAGACGTCCGGTCGAGCAAAATCAATAAAATGTGTTACTTTGGTTTTTTTGAGGGTAACTAGAAACCATAAATAATATACAAATATATCAAATACAATTTAGAGAAGATGAAATATGTGATTATGAAGAAAATCAAAATGTTGAATCTGTTACATAAAAATCTAAAGGTGTGTGTGAGTGCTTGAACGCACGCGCGCGCGCGTGTGTGTGTATGTGTGTGATCGAACGCACGCGAGCGCGCGCGTGTGTGTGTCTATGTGTGTGTTTGTGAGTGTGTGTGTGCGTGCGTGTGTGTGCGTGCGTGTGTGTGTGTGTGTGTGTGTGTGTGTGATCGAACGCACGCGAGCGCGCGCGTGTGTGTGTCTATATGTGTGTTTGTGAGTGTGTGTGTGCGTGCGTGTGTGTGTGTGTGTTTGTGTGTGTGTGCGTTTTGTGTGTGTGTGTGTGTGTGTGTGCGTGTGTGTGTGTGTGTGCGTGAGTGCGAGTGCGTGCGCGTGTGTGCGTGTGTGTAAAATATTAGTCGACCTAGAAATATATTTATTTTTTATTTTCTGTGATGTAACCTCAATAACTGAGACACAGAGATATGTTAGCTAAGTTATCATTGATTATCCATGTTTATTAGAGGCTGTCAGCGCTGGAACAATCATTGCCCGTTCCTTATGTCTAAATCCTCTTTAAGTATTATTTAATGAAGCATAATGAACTTCAAGGGGAACAGAAATTTGACACGATGCCAAAAACGAATATTCTGCGGAGGAACAAAAGACTGAGGAGCATTAACAAAAGTTTCCTCGCTTTTACCTTCACAAAGACTGCATTGTAAAGGCTTTGTAAGGCTGTGTACTTGACACTCGAGTCTCGGTAATGCTTCTGAAGTCAATCATCTATTAATTTTGTTCATCATTGACTAGTCTATATAAAAACACATTCTACCACCTATTCTGCTATATTTCATACCTCTCAAGTGTCACACTCAACATAATCTAAATGCTTTATTAAGTTCATGAAAAAGCAAGCAAGTAGTATATATATATATATATTAAATATGGTGATATGTTTTCTTGTAATATAGTTAATAAATTAAAAATATTTCATAAACAAGAATACTTTTAATGAATATATTTATTCAAAGCTTTTCGCCGATAAAATAGTATCAGCATCTTCAGGAAAATAATTATCTAATAAAATACTTTTACAAAATTAAATCATATGTACTACAAAGAATCATATGTTTATAAGTATTGCACTTTATGTAAATTTTTCTATAACATCAATGACTTTATAAATAGTTTGGCGCCTTGATCTCACTTGAATTTGTTTTTCTCAATTAATTTGTCTTTAACTTTATGCTTATAAATTTCCAATGTTTCAAATATATTAATTTTTAATCCTTTATTTAATTCTTTTATTAATTTCATATTTTCTATTTCCGGAAACTCATGTCCATTATTAATACAATGCGTAGCTAAATTGGATTTGTATATGTATGGTTTGATATAAGCATTTAAATGCTCTTTGTATCTTTCTTTTAATTTCTTTTTTGTTTGTCCTACATATAATTTATTACAAGTTTGACATTTTATGTTATATACTCCATTTCTTTCGTGCATATTATTTTGATTTTTGTTATTGTTTATTAAATTTTTAATTTTATTATCAGTTTTATATGTAAGTTGTAAATTTGTTTCTTTAAATAATCTTGTAATTTTATTTATTTCGTTACCAGTGAATGTAAAAGTTGTCCAAATATTTTCTCTCTTATTAGGTACAAAATTATTTTCGAGTTCCTGTTTTCTTATTATATTATTATTTAATTTATCTATAGTTTTTCTTTTATATCCATTTTCTAAACCAATTTGATATATTATATTTTTCTCTTTTATTTGATCATTTAAGTTCATTGGTATTTTGTGCATTCTATGTAGTAAATTATAAAGCGCTGCCATTTTTTGGTTGTATGGTTGGTTTAATTCCTGGAATTAAGATCAACTCTCCTTTGAACTTGCTACTTATAATTTCTATCTCGATCAAGTCAGGTGTCAGTTTTTCTGTTCTCCGTCTGGTTCCGTTGCACAGCTTTGGTGGATTCACATTTCGCAAGAGTATTATCAGCGATTCTACTCTTAATGTCAATATTAACACAATTAATATTTTTTTTAAAAATTGTACACTATACATTTTAAATTGATTAAGTAACGCTAGTATTGATACACAATTTACCATTAGATTTATGGACGGTGGTACATTTAACCATCCTAAGCCTCTGGGGCGGAGCCCTGTGGATGGATCTACACCAACCATCACAGGAACTATTCTACGAATATATTAAACAAACCCTCCATATTACATCCACTTTAGGCCTCTATAATATACATACACACATACATAGATACATACATACATACATTCATTTGTATATATAAAGATTACAATTAATATAAATATGTATATAGATATGTCAGAATCACAGTATTAAGTTTCATTATAGAAAGCGAAATTAACTATTAAAATAATTAATTAATGAATTCATATTTGAAAAAACTGTATTTACATCATGTGTCATCCACTATAAGTAGAAAAAATTAATTTATATTTGATTAGGTGATAAAAAATATTTTAATAGAGATTGCAAATTTGAACAGGTTATATAAATATACGTAGGGAACGTGTGAACGAGTAGCAGGAATTGAATCTCTTTAAAAAAATGAATATTCCCTTTCTTACTGATTTTATTGGTTCTCTCACATTGTGTTCCTCTTTAAAGTTTATAGAATTTAAATATCGAATATTGAAACGAAGGTAACTCGTGTTAGGCTGTATAAAAGATGTTCAAACTGTGTTCGTTAAAAATATACTCGTCTCATCAATCTTTCTGAAATGAGATACATAAAGTTGGAGTTGTAAATTACAGTGAGGAGGTTAATCAGTGAAACATTACAGTTGTTGTGTGTGGGATGTAATTTTGGTCTTTTTCCCACGTATACTAATGTTGAGCTCGATTATTTACCATTCTATAGTATCACGTTCTTTGAACGTAGAACATTTTCAACTATTAGTTTTCTAAATAATAGATTCTTTCTGTATATGCATGTTTCCCTCCTAGTGTGTTGTATTATCTTGTTTCAGAGTTCGAAAAGGTGTATATATATATATATATATATATATATATATATATATATATATATATATATATATATATATATGCTTTCGAAATGATATATATATGACTTACACTTTAATTTAGTTATACAAACATCTTACTCGGTACATTTACGAGTTGACTTTCGAGAGCTTATTAATTACAACGGTCTCACGTTCAAGTTGTGTATGTATATATACAAACACACAAACAAACGCAGACATAATAACGTTTAGAAATATCTAAAACGAAGGAATATTGCTTTTTTTAGGAAGGCAACTTCATTCGCTCGGCGCCTAGTTCACTTATTCTCTAATACTCGTCGCTGAAGATCGCTAATAATGCCTTTTCTTGGTATTTTATCAACAACTTTCATTGTTTGAAACGTGAACCCAAAGAGACAAACGCAACGGTATGATCAGTCTGCTGCTACTCGGGCTTTATAATTTCAAGCTGAATGCGAACGTAATATTCAAAATTCAGAAGTATGGGCTGTTCTTATTTCAAATAATAATTATAATTTGGTATAAATATTTTTCTTTATTTTAATGGAACATGTCTAAAGATATATATGCTTAAGGGTAATTAGTTTTGATTTTTGTTGTGTGAGGGATTAAAAAAATTTATCGAGGGAAATTTTATTTTGATATTTAAAAGCTTACATATGTGTTAATAAAATGCCCCTTATAACTTTACGAAAACCGCACAACTGAAAAAGTGAAATGATCCCACTACAAAAATGTAAGAACATATCAGTATTATTTTAATGTATTACAAATACAGCCTAAACCTCGCCTCTTCATGCTCTTGTGTACTGAGCCTTTCAATATTAGTTTTTACAACTAATTATACAGAATTCTTACAATAAAAACGGGGTTTAAAGGAGTTATAGGGTAAATACGTATTAGATAAATATGGGGACTTTAAAGTTCTGGCTTCATTGAAATTTGGATTTAATACGAACAGTGATAAATAAAGCAAAATACCGTTTGAAATTAACCTCATTCTTATTTTTATTTTATTTATTATTAAAATGTGTTAAGGTTTAGATGGTTAAACTGGTTCTTTATAAATTCATAAATTTCTATGTAGAATATTTGCTCTAAATTTTGAAATTATTTGGAAATTCATAAAATTAAAATTAAATTTTATATGTAATTATTCAATAATGTCGCTATAAAGGGGTAGAAAGTTAAGGGGGAGTCCTGGAAAGTGAATGTTGTGTTTCAAATAAAACCGTTGATAATTTATATCGGTTTCTAATCGTTTGTGGTTTCAGAATTTTTAGCCTGAAGTATATACAATTTATTTTGTGTTCAAACTAACTAAATTCTATATATTTGTTAACTCAAAATTATGTATCTTTCATGAATATTTACTATTTTAAAATAGGAAAAAATCTGTAGATGCTGTAGAGAGGGAGAGAGCTGGTCACCAACTACAGAGAAAAGAGTAGACCCTACAGTTAAACCCTAGATTAGAAAAGACCATACGGCGTAGGGTATGCAATTTTGTTACAAAACTAACCTCCACAACCTTTTACACTTGTTATAAAGATTCAGTAAATCCTCAGAAAGCAGGGAAGTAGTGTAAACCCTAGAGTAGAAGTGTCCATACGGCGTAGGGTATGCAATTTTGTTACAAAACTAACCTCCACAACCTTTTACGCTTGTTATAAAGATTCAGTAAATCCTCAGAAAGCAGGGAAGTAGTGTAAACCCTAGAGTAGAAGTGTCCATACGGCGTAGGGTATGCAATTTTGTTACAAAACTAACCTCCACAACCTTTTACACTTGTTATAAAGATTCAGTAAATCCTCAGAAAGCAGGGAAGTAGTGTAAACCCTAGAGTAGAAGTGTCCATACGGCGTAGGGTATGCAATTTTGTTACAAAACTAACCTCCACAACCTTTTACGCTTGTTATAAAGATTCAGTAAATCCTCAGAAAGCAGGGAAGTAGTGTAAACCCTAGAGTAGAAGTGTCCAAACGGCGTATGGTATGCAATTTTGTTACAAAACTAACCTCCACAACCTTTTACGCTTGTTATAAAGATTCAGTAAATCCTCAGAAAGCAGTGAAGAAGTGTAAACCCTAGAGTAGAAGTGTCCATACGGCGTATGGTATGCAATTTTGTTACAAAACTAACCTCCAAAACCTTTTACGCTTGTTATAAAGATTCAGTAAATCCTCAGAAAGCAGTGAAGAAGTGTAAACCCTAGAGTAGAAGTGTCCATACGGCGTATGGTATGCAATTTTGTTACAAAACTAACCTCCACAACCTTTTACGCTTGTTATAAAGATTCAGTAAATCCACAGAAAGCAGTGAAGAAGTGTAAACCCTAGAGTAGAAGTGTCCATACGGCGTATGGTATGCAATTTTGTTACAAAACTAACCTCCACAACCTTTTACGCTTGTTATAAAGATTCAGTAAATCCTCAGAAAGCAGTGAAGAAGTGTAAACCCTAGAGTAGAAGTGTCCATACGGCGTATGGTATGCAATTTTGTTACAAAACTAACCTCCACAACCTTTTACGCTTGTTATAAAGATTCAGTAAATCCTCAGAAAGCAGTGAAGAAGTGTAAACCCTAGAGTAGAAGTGTCCATACGGCGTATGGTATGCAATTTTGTTACAAAACTAACCTCCACAACCTTTTACGCTTGTTATAAAGATTCAGTAAATCCTCAGAAAGCAGTGAAGAAGTGTAAACCCTAGAGTAGAAGTGTCCATACGGCGTATGGTATGCAATTTTGTTACAAAACTAACCTCCACAACCTTTTACGCTTGTTATAAAGATTCAGTAAATCCTCAGAAAGCAGTGAAGAAGTGTAAACCCTAGAGTAGAAGTGTCCATACGGCGTATGGTATGCAATTTTGTTACAAAACTAACCTCCACAACCTTTTACGCTTGTTATAAAGATTCAGTAAATCCTCAGAAAGCAGTGAAGAAGTGTAAACCCTAGAGTAGAAGTGTCCATACGGCGTATGGTATGCAATTTTGTTACAAAACTAACCTCCACAACCTTTTACGCTTGTTATAAAGATTCAGTAAATCCTCAGAAAGCAGTGAAGAAGTGTAAACCCTAGAGTAGAAGTGTCCATACGGCGTATGGTATGCAATTTTGTTACAAAACTAACCTCCACAACCTTTTACGCTTGTTATAAAGATTCAGTAAATCCTCAGAAAGCAGTGAAGAAGTGTAAACCCTAGAGTAGAAGTGTCCATACGGCGTATGGTATGCAATTTTGTTACAAAACTAACCTCCACAACCTTTTACGCTTGTTATAAAGATTCAGTAAATCCTCAGAAAGCAGTGAAGAAGTGTAAACCCTAGAGTAGAAGTGTCCATACGGCGTATGGTATGCAATTTTGTTACAAAACTAACCTCCACAACCTTTTACGCTTGTTATAAAGATTCAGTAAATCCTCAGAAAGCAGTGAAGAAGTGTAAACCCTAGAGTAGAAGTGTCCATACGGCGTATGGTATGCAATTTTGTTACAAAACTAACCTCCACAACCTTTTACGCTTGTTATAAAGATTCAGTAAATCCTCAGAAAGCAGTGAAGAAGTGTAAACCCTAGAGTAGAAGTGTCCATATGGCGTAGGGTATGCAATTTTGTTACAAAACTAACCTCCATAACCTTTTACGCTTGTTATAAAGATTCAGTAAATCCTCAGAAAGCAGTGAAGTAGTGTTACATAAAAAATTAATTCTAAAAAGTACTGCTTGGTTAAAACCTAGAGTTGAAGAGTGCATACGGCGTAGGGTATGCAATGTTGTTATTAAAGTAACCTCCATAACCTTTTACGCTTGTTATAAAGATTCAGTAAATCCTCAGAAAGCAGTGAAGTAGTGTTACATACAAAATTAATTCTAAAAAGTACTGTTAGGTTAAAACCTAGAGTTGAAGAATGCATACGGCGTAGGGTATGCAATGTTGTTATTAAACTAACCTCCATATCCTTTTCAACTCTATATTTATTGCGTTAATTATTATTTATGTAATCCTGAAAGTTTAACCACAATTACCTAAATAAATATTTACACTTTCATTCCTTCAAAACTCTTCATACTTGAACCAAGAAATTGCGTATTTTTATTTTAACATTCAAAGCATTTAAATATTTAATATTTCTGTTTTTTATGCAACTAAATCTGGACCCCAAACCCATTCAGCCCTCGTCATGGTAATGGGTGTTACAGATAATTATAGTAATCAAAAGCCAGTGATGTAGCAAATAATAATTAATTAGCTTCGATATTGAAGTTGGGGCAAATTGGTTTTCACTGGTAATCAAGCACCAACACACACAAAAAGCTAATGAATAATAAAACCAAACTGCCAACTTGGCCATTTATATTAATTTAGTAGCATGCCTAGTAAATGACATGTAAATGAAAAGAAAAATTAGTAAAACTTTTAAATGATTATATTGCAATGGCTTATATATATTTTCCAATCATTGGGGAGGTTAAATAAGGCATTTTGGAGGAATATAAAATATGTTTCACCCTTAGTCTCATTTTAGATGTATCTTAGTTGAAAGCGTTAAATGCGAGTTTATATACACACACACACACACACACACACACACACATATATATATATATATATATATATATATATATATATATATATATATATATATATATATATATATATATGTGTGTGTGTGTGTATAACACAGTACAGCATATACTACAGTATATATAAAATATGGTGATATGTTTTCTTGTAATATAGTTAATAAATTAAAAATATTTCAAAAACAAGAATACTTTTAATGAATATATTTATTCAAAGCTTTTCGCCGATAAAATAGTAACAGCATCTTCAGGAAAATAATTATCTAATAAAATATTTTTTTCCTAGAAAGAAGAAAAAGAAAAAAATTTTTATTAGATAATTATTTTTCCGAAGATGCTGGTACTATTTTATCGGCGAAAAGCTTTGAATAAATATATTCATTAAAAGTATTCTTGTTTTTGAATTATTTTAAATTTATTATATATATATATATATATATATATATATATATATATATATATATATATATATAAAGAACTAAGTCAAAATACAAATACAAGAATTATGATTGAATTTACAATTCAAAGCTTTTCGTTGGCTAACAGTACCAACATCATCATTAATATTAAACAATTAAAATTAACATGTTTTTGATATGTTAATTTTAATTGTTTAATATTCCTGATGATGTTGGTACTGTTAGCCAACGAAAAGCTTTGAATTGTAAATTCAATTATAATTCTTGTATTTGTATTTTGACTTAGTTCTTTATTAATACACAAGAATACATATTGCGATATATATATATATATATATATATATATATATACAAATTTTCAATCAATAACAAAATTACTTTTTATTCATTTATCAAGCTCATATATAAATATTTTTTAATTTGTAATGGATTTACTTGATGTTAATACAGTAAATTAGTAATGCATTTATTTTAGTTTAATATGGGAGAAAAACCTAACACAATAAAGGCAAAGTATGTAATAACAGATATTTCGTTACAAGTTACAAGATACGATTTTATAAAACAGATGATTTTATGTTGTAGGTTACGTGGTAGAACAGTTGTTTAAAAATTTTTTTTATTCAAGTAGGAATTAACTTTAAAAACCGTTCTTGTATATTATTTGTTATTTATAAGGACTTGAATTTTCAAACTTAAGAAATAATACCACACATTACCTAGTACCTAACCGTCTACTCTGAACAATAGATATCTAGATTACAATAGATTTCCACTCAAAACCGATATCAGTGTTTGTCGTCTCAACATAGCATACGTCATTCCTGATGAGCAGAGGTCGCCTAAGAGCCAGTTACCTTATCTTTCACGTGCTTCAACGTAATTCGATCAGTATATAAAGTACAACATTGTTTTTACTAACGTTTACCAACTTGTATCGCGCGTTAAACTAACATAATGAACTCTATAATCACGATTTACATTTTGCATTTGCGACATTTAAATGTATTTACTCTTATATACTATTCTATGTTACCTATACTTTAATGAACATTATTAGCGAAAACTTTGCAGTCCACAATATAGGCTTTGCATGTTGTATTATAAATAGTCTGGATAAAATTAAGTAAACTATTTTAATAGAGGAAACTCCCTTTTAGTTACGTCACGGTCAGTTTAACGCAACTGCCTTTTCAGTTTTGTGAGCAAAAAAATAATAATAACGAATACCAACTCACATCAATAATTTATTTTCTCATACACGTTTCAGACACAAATCATCATCTTCAGGGAATATAACTTCTGAAATTTTCTGCAGTAACTTGAATGAATGCAAGATTAAATTCCTTATATCCTGAGAAAATAGTTATTATACCTAATTAATTACAAATTGATCCTAATAAATATACTTTTGAAATATATAAAAAATTAAGTGATGTATTGGAGAAGTCAAGACGTTGTTAAACCTGTCAAGTGTAACTCTAAATTGGAGCTTTTAGTAGGCTTAAAGAAGTATGCTTTAGTATTTTCCTTGAGTATCGCGAAAGAAAAATAATTTCAGAACTTTGTAATAATATTAGGAAAAAAACTAGTTCTCGTTGTTCAGCAAACAAAAACTGCTGCATTTATTTAACCTAGTTTTTAAAATTTCCATTGGTTTTCCATCATTTCGTATTAAATTAGTTATCCCATGCTAACTCATTATTTTTTGTTTTTTATACATTTTAAGTGTAATAAAAATAATGTTTTTCTATCTGCGGTTGATTCTAAAACAAATAAAAGTATTTTTCTATAAATCTAATAAAATTAATCTCACCCACTAAAAAGTATTACAGTTTAAGAATAAAATGGCATATATAATTTTTAAATAATTTCCAACTTCCCATCAGATGACTGGCTACACATCTACACGGATGGATCGTCAGCAAGCGGTGGAACAGGAGCTGGGTTCCACAGCTGACTATTCGAGGGGGCTGTTGCTGTTGGCAGTAACCAAAGCAATTATGATGGGGAAGTTGAAGCTATCTTGGCAGCATCTATTGAACTTTCAAAAATCAAAGGTACCTATAAGGCTGTATTTCTTGTGGACTCCATGGCTGCAATACAGGGTGTCACTAGCAACAGACAAGTGGAATACCCCCGAACACTGTCCTGTAGAAAATAACTAGACTCCCTTCATGAAAAGGGTTGGCAAATTCACATTCAGTGGGTCCCAAGTCATGTCAATGTAGAAGGAAACGAGAAAGCCGACACTCTCGCCAAACAGGGAGCCGCTTTACCACAGCCACTTACCTCAACCTCTTTTCAATCAGTGAAAATACAAATAAACTCAGCTTTAAATCGCAGCACGAGAGAAAACTTAATCAGGGCCTCTCACAACAGAAGCTAGGCTACACTCGTCACCGAAGGACCAATAAACCGTAGCCTTTCCCGCCGCACAGGTGTAGCACTGTTCCGCCTGGCTACTGGCCACGACTACCTTGCGGCACACCTCCACAAGATTCAATCGCCGGTAACGTCAATATTAATGGTTATAAACAAGTTTCTTATTTGAAATTAAATCCAGTTGCATATGCATTATAAGTCTATCTAATGGAGAATATTGGATTTTGATTAGTTCAATTGAACAAGATATTATTCTCTCACTTTAGATATAGAATCATCCACTGGGACTTCCACAGGCTGTACTTTTCTGTTTTATAGCAGCACAACTTTCTTTTGAGAAATATGCTTGCAAAAGTTTTATTACACACTTTGGGACGTTCTTTATCGAGCTCAAGTTGTATAAAGAGATAACATTACAACTATCAAGAATGACATTTGGGGGGGGCGTAAAAACGTACTTTTAGGAGAGTTTCTTGCCAAAAACAAACATTTTCTTGATGTTCAATGATTCTTTGTGTATCTGTAAGTGTACAAATGTGTGTGAGAGAGAGGATGGGAGATGGAGAGGAAGAGAGTGAACACTTCAAAAGGACTGCAAATATTACAAATCTCTAAAGACATTTAGTTGCTTAGATATCCAGAGAAACTCGAGAGGAAATCTTGGAGAGAATTTGTAGGCTCAATAAATGCAAACACTCCATCCGAAGGTAATACTGGCCAAAAGATCAGCCAAATACAAAGTGAAGCTTGAGAGTGGTTAGACGATGACAAAACAAAAGCGGAAACTTTTTACTTGTTTTTTAAGAACAGGGTTGGAAAGAAAATCCCATGGCCGAAAAAGCTCACTACTAAAGAAAAGCAGTTAATTTTCCAAGTCGAAGAACTGTACCGCCTGGAAGACCCTGCGAACGTACCCTTCAACATATGGGAACTGAGAAATGAAGTATCCAGATTGAAGGACTCGACTCCCGGATTAGATGGAATCCATTTCAGAATGCTCCAACATAGCTCAGAAAAGATGCTTACTAATATACTAAACGTATTCAATGAAATTTGGCACACGGGAAATATCCCAGAAAAATGGAAAACAGCACTAATTGTACCAATCCTAAAATCAACTAAAGACAAGTCCCAAATGAAATCATATCGCCCAATTGCTCTTACATCTTGTCTTGGCAAATTGCTCGAACGCATGGTGAACAATCGACTAACGTAGAGACTAGATAAATATAACCTACTAGATCAATCACAATATGGCTACAGAAAACAGAGATGCACTAACGATGCCACAATATACTTAACAAACAAAATCTATGCTGGCTTTGAGAAAATAGAACTAACCATAGTTGTCCTCCTAGACTTTGAAGCTGCTTTTGATAGGACACCCCACACCACTATCTTATTAAAATGCATGAAGCTTGGCATAATGAGAAACATGCTGAAGTATCTAACGAATTTCTTGAGCGGTCAAAAATCAAAACATCGGTCAATGGCCAAGAATCAAGAAGTGCTGAGATAGAAAACGGAACCCCTCAAGGAGCAGTCATTAGTGCAACACTGTTTAATATTGCAATACATGACATTGCATCCAACCTACCTCCGGGAGTCGAGTGTGTCTCCTATGCTGATGATGTAACGTTAGCTTTTCGCCTCACATAGAGATCCGGACAGAGCTAACCAGGCAATGCAAATGGCCCTGGACCGAGTCTCGAACTGGTGCAACAAGTGGTCACTGAAAATCTCCGCAGAAAAGTCAGAATGTGCAATATTTACAAGACGGAATACACTAGCCGACTACAAACCCAAACTAAAACTGAATAACATAAATCTTCAATATAACCACTGCCCTAAGCTGCTAGGAGTACTGCTTGATAAAAAGCTGAGATGGAAAAATCATATTGAAAAAACTGTTCAAGCTTGTAGCAAAGGTTTCAATTCAAACAAAGTAGTCGCCAGCCGACAATGGGGCGCTGACACCATATGCTTGAGAACATTTTACCTATCCTTTGTAAGAACAAAACTGACCCATTGCAGTGAGGTCTGTGGAGCGGCCGCAGCAACGCACATTAAAAAACTTCAAGTGATTCAATCGGCTGCCTTAAGAATTTGCTTAGGCTGTCCCAAAACCACTCCCATTGTAGCAATGGAAATAGAATTATCAATAGAACCCATAGATTTACTGGTAGAAGAACAAACATGGAATAAACATCTAAAAACCCTCTCACTACACATAACCCATCCACTACAATCTTTAAAAGAAACGACTACACGGCAATCATACACTCACAGTATCAATTTGCTCGCTGCTGAAATGCCTTCTGAGACTCCAGAGGAAATCCCGGTCTGCAACCACGAACCCCCTTGGAAGCAGAATGAAATAATGGTAACTCTAAACCTACCTTATTGCTTAACTAAGGAAGACCCCCAGGAGGCCTTTCGGCGAGAGTTACCGGAAATGATTCAGAATCTGTACCCAGACTCCGTTCAAATCTATACCGATGGGTCAGTAGATCTAGTCCAAGATAAGTCAGGAGCAGGCTACTATAACCACTTCACCAGAGAAGAATATTACATACCAGCAAATGCAGCCTCCAGTGTCGATGCAGAGTTGCTGGCAATAAATTCAGCCTTGGTAAACTGCCTTCAACTACGAGCAGAGAAGTTCTGTATATTCACTGACTCCAAGAGCGCCTTGCACATGATAGAGAACCGGAAACGAGGAAGGTACTCATTCAGACTAGAAGAAATGACAAATTTACTCAACACTCTCAGCAAAGATGAGAAACAAATACAGCTCCAGTGGATCCCCTCACACTGCGGCATCGACGGCAATGAAAAAGTAGATACAATCGCCAAACAAGCAGCGGAAATGGGCCCAGTCTTCTTGCCACAGTACTCTCTAAAGAAATGCTTGAACGCTGTGAAAACATCAGTTAGAAGAAAATGGATCCACCGTTGGAGAGAAGAAACCAAAGGTAGAAACCTCTATGACATTAAAGAACCAAATGATTTGGAAATATATCAAGGGGTTCCCAGATTTACAGCCGTCTTTGCAGCACGAGCAAGAATCGACCACATTGTGACTGAGACCTATCTCTTCAGATTTAATCTGAGTGAATCTACACTCTGCCCTAGAGGAGGAGACTCTAGACCATGTCCTCCTTCGATGCTCCTCACAATTCCACCAGAGCTCTGCTGTCTGCGCTGGGAAGCCTGGTAAACATCAAAACAATATTGATCGATAAACAGTTTTGGAACTTGGCTGCAGCAACTTATTATGGACATCGGACCATCGGAGTCACATGACCCTCGACGTCCGCAGAAAGAAGTGAGAAGTAAGTAAGATATCCAGAGAGCGCTAAAATTACCATGTTTGTGAGTGATTTAACATCTACTTTTGTTTTAAAGCAAGAGTACCGTGAAGATGTCGTTCCCCATAAGGTACGTCACGGGGTTCCATGACGTTATGTCAAGACCGGGACCATATTATCCAAGAGATAACATCCTGCCATAAAGCCCATCCAATACCAAAACTCAGCCAGGTCACGATAGGTTCTAAATTAAGGGGCCAAATGGGCCTTAAATATCTTTGTTTATCTACATATATATAAATATTCAAACGAACTTATTACATTCTTATAAAATATTTTTGTTTAACATTATTGTACTTTAAACAACATATCTAATATCTAAGGAGCAGTTATTTTGTCTAGAATCCACTATGTAGTTGGCATACGTAATAAAGGTTAAACTATTTTATTCACGTATTTTTAAAAGATTCTAAGATTTAATACGTTTTAAAAGTTTGAAGAGAATCAAATTTTTCTTCATCAGAATATGTAAAAGTATCAAATAAATATTATTCTTATTTTAAATTCTGTGTTTGTTGTAGGAACACTTCATGACGAACATTGGCGAAGGGTGTGTTTAATAAGTAAGTGAATCTCTAACGATTATAAAGATTTAATGTGTTTAATTTATACTTTTTATGGAGCTACGAATACATTCGTACAGTATAATACTTGTCCGTTACGATTGTTGGCTGTCTCAACTTTGTTACATTGAAGTGATGTCAATCCACCTCTGGTGCCATGAAATAAATATTTTTTCAAGAGGGGAAAGTTTTTTTTGGGTTAGGATCAATACGGCTTAAAATATCAAGAATTATAAATTTATAAAATCGATAAAACACTTTATAAATTCTTGGCAATATCCATTCCAGTTTAACTATAAATCATACCATTTCTATAGTATAAGAGAGTTTTTTTAGTTTGGCAGTACACGTTCATATTCTAGGGTAGTGTGATTGTTTAGAAATTAGGATGTTTTGTATATATTTCAATATAAGGGGGAAATATATGCATTTAAAACACTTTCGTATTATTCAACTCGTATCAATTCACGCTCTCCTTATTTATATCTTCTTCAAATTTTAAATCGTTAATAAAATCATTTTTATTCTTCCACTCAAGTTCTAATACATTTGTTTCAACTTGAAGTGTAGGACATTTGATGTTAATACAGCTCTTCAAATATTAATTTATTAGTTAAATAACTAATTATGTCTAGTTTTATATGGGAGAACATCTTTTCACAAAAAGGGAATGGTAGGGAATATAGTTATTTCGTCCCATTTGGCTTAAGATAAGTGATGGCATGATTTCATAAAACGGCTGATTTTAAGTTATAGGTTATGGTGGTAGATTAGCTATTTTAACGCGTAGGTTATATTATTTGATTTATACTATAGTAGTTATTAAATAAATCCAACCTAGAATAAAATTCTTTTCAGTTGACCTAAGTAGGAAAAACTTTTTTTTTAACGACGAGAATGCTTTATGCACAGAGTGTGGGAGTCCTCTCGATACTGCACTAGGCTCTACATCTGAAAGTTTACCCACTAAACTCGTCACCCTCCAGGCAGATTTCCACCCCGGAACCGCCGAAGCATTACTTCAGGGTGGTGCCTCTTATACTTCCTCCATTATATTACGGATCTAGCCATCCTTCTTCTTTTTTACATCGTAGAATAGATTCGATGTATTTCGATGCCATATTCCAGTTGGCTTCCGATGCAAGCATCGTCCGCACAAAGCTCTCTGGGGAGAGACCCGTGGCATGTGTCATCAATCGACTCCTCTGGTCTACGAATCTGGCGCACTCAAAGAAGGTGTGCCTCGAGTCATCCAGTTTGTCGCTACATATCCGGTTAAAGTAGGAATTTACTTTAAACTTTTTTGATGACATTATTTGTTGCATTTACGTATAACGTTGTCCCACTATTTCCAATTGCTGCTAGTGCTACCAGAAGGTTTATAAATAAATGCAAATCCACTGGAATCAGGCGAACTGTGATGTGTATTACGTAACTTAGCCAGGATGAAGACACTTGATTAGGTTGTAATTAATAAATAGGAGAATGTAGGCAAACCGGATGCCTGTCTTAGAGCTATGGAGCGGCCTTCGGGTAATTATGCATATATATAGCACAGACCTAAACACGCGCTGCACAATAGAGATAGAGTTACCTACTGTTCAAAGTACACACGAACTGCAATTATTTCTAAACCTTTTAGGTTATACATTGTTTCATACTACAGTTGTTTTCACCATTTTGGAATAAACTTGTGGTGAATGTAAAGTAAATATACTCAATCATCCTCTAATCACGATACTTTTGTATTGAAAACGTGTAAATTATGAAAAAACATTGAGGTTAGAATGTTAGTAAATATTAACAGCTGTTTTAATTGCTCAAGCTTTATCTACTTTCTTTTGTACATTAATAAGTTTAAATGTTATTATTCAATATCCTTTATCAGTCAATTAATATACAGTATTACATTATTTTCGATAAATCTTACTGTAATAATAATTTATAAATAAATTATTGTAATGAGTTATATATATATATAATTAATAAATTTAAAATATTTCAAAAACAAGAATACTTTTATTGCATGTAAATTATTCAAAGCTTTTCGCCGATAAAACAATACCATCATCTTCAGAAAAATAATTATCTAACAATATATATATTCTAATATTAGATGTTGAATCTGAATTAGGCAGATGTGTGTGTGTGTGACAATTCCTTTCTGTCACAGAGTTGAATTTGTTATAATATTAATATAAATATCTAACGAAAATATGTTATATTTCACTCAATTTTCAGAAAGCATTGCGTAAATCTAATGAGAGAGAGGGTGTTTGGGATTTTAGGTCCGTGGATTAGGGTCTAATGATATCCTCACCAACTAATTCCAAAATATTTCAGTGTTGCCGGTTTTTTGCGATTCAGGTGAAACAACAAGCATTGGATTTCATTCAAAAGACAAGATTTCATTAAATCAGCTTTGCAACTTTTCAGAAGATTGAATAAGAGCATGTTGGCGATTATATCAGAAATATTTCTCATTAACTCGCAACTCTGAACTTAATTTTTCGTACTTTTGGTCAAACTCCATAACTAAATTTAAAAACGAAATCTGGTGTTGCACTCGAGATAGGGCGATAGAAGTAAAAAATTTTCAGCCACGTCAAACAAATTTTGTTTTGAGAAAAAAATTAATTTTGCGTAATGAAAAATTTCTTAAACATCAGATAAGCCTGAAAATGTTTTCATTTCAAAACCTGGATTAAAATTAAATCACTTATTATTATCGTTATATTGAATTGTTTGTATTGAGATTTATCAAAATTTAAATAAATTAATATATTTAACAAAAACTATTTAGTAATGACCTTTTCTCTTAACAATGTTCAGTAAATAATGTAAAAACTTACATGTAGAACTATTCTCTGAGCTTAGCTTGTGAGGTTATGTTAAAACCAATAAAAGATATACACAAGACTCACAAATTTATTATTTATTTACTCATACGAGTTTTAATGACAAAGTAATTATCATCAGTGAGTGTTGCTACTACAAACTCCAGCTTACAACTCGCAACATGTTGTAAGCTAGAGTTTATAGTAGCAACACTCACTGATGATGATAACTTTGTCATTGAAATGCGTATGAGTATGTAAATGAATAATTTGTGTGCTTTTTATGTCTTTTTTTTTGGTATAACTTACTTGTTTTAACACTTGCGATACAACATAACATGAAATCAGCTGATATATGAAAACATATGTTATCATTTAATTCCCTTTGAGGTGACTCAGCGTAACCTGGCAGAAATTATACTGACGCTAAATTGTAAGTTTCTATGTCCATCCAATCAGTTTTTGTGGGCCTCGGTATAAAAGTTCTCACTTCAAAAATTAACTGTTAGATCGGAACATTTTCCGTATTAACTCGTATGCAAAGCTCCAATTTTCCTATGATTTTCAATTTTTCCTATTATAAACAAATGTTCTACAATATTAAGTAGAGGCGAAGAGAGATAGATTTTGAGTGGAATTTGATAAGGGTCATGCCTCATATTTGACTCTAGATCTGTGATGTCAAGCCGTTTAATATTTTTTTAAAATCAATATATGTTTTTAATAATTTTTATTTGTTCCAATATGGTAACTACAAAATGACGGGAAAATCTTTAAAATGAAATTTTATTTTAAAACTTATTTATTATAAATAAATTATGAAAGTATCTCTTATTTAACTGCCACAATTTTTCACCCATTAATAACAATTACCTTCTTTGTATTTCCCTCATATAAAGCAATTTCATGGAACCTTTGTAATGGAGCGAGGAAAATAAATGGCCGGACCAGATTGCCGCGCTGACCTAGCGTTAAAGTCTAGATACTATTGTGTGCGTATGATTGATGAAGTCTCCGGGCAAAAAATATGTATTTTGCATGAAAAATGAAACATTTTGCTGGACGTGTGTATTTTACAATGGCGGTGATATTGATAGTCTGGGCTAGCGCTTCGCTGAGGCGGAATATTTTTAGGTTTATGATTTTCGTGCATCATATCTTACCAGCCTGTATGTGAAACTTCTTTCATATAGTACGGTATTTCTGTACTTGCTTTTGGCTGTAAAGAAAGCAAGAGTTATATTCGTTAGTAAGTTATACCTCGTTATATAAAAGTAATGATAGTTTTTATTATTTGGTAAATAGGTAACAGTTTCTTAAGTACAAATTATTTAAAGCAAATAGAATATTTTGTTGCAGTTTCATAAACATCAAACATTCGTAAAATTTGTATTCGTGATTCTTCTGTTACCTATTGAATAATATATAGTCACTTGTGATTATACACGTTGCTTATATAATTATATATTCATTTTTTTTCATCTTTTGTTATTGTTATTTGTATTATATGTATATATATATATATATATATATATATATATATATATATATATATATATATATATATATTGTTGTGTTGTGTTCTGATGTATTGTGTTGTGTTAGACTGGTTGAGTTGTTATAATGTTTTTTTAAATATATGACATGATATCATATCTTAATTTATATCTTGCCATATCATTCAGCGTTATGTTGTGTATTCTATAACGTGTTGTATGTTGTAGTGCATTATATCGTGTTATAAATTTAAAAAATATATGATATGACATGTCATATAATTTCATTTTATACCATATCGTACCATGTTGCTTTGTATTGTGTAGTGTTCTGGCTTGTTGGATTGTATTAGCCTGGGTTATATATTGAAAGAAATGTATAAAGCTATATTATATTGTATTATATTTCATTGTTTTGCGTTGCGTTGGGTTGTGCCTTACAGTGTTGTATTCCATTGTTTTCGATCAAATTATTAGACAATTCCGTCAGTTTGGATGTGTTTACAATACCCACTTTATCAATATCAGTTTTAAAAACAACGATTTTAATATTTAACCGCCTGTTAATTCAACTAATCGCGAATATATCCATTACAAAGTACTAAATTTGCAAACGCCGAGCTGTTTTTGTCCCACCGCCAAACATACACTCAAGCCCAACTGCTTATACTGGATGTTGTCATACAACAGAAAATATTTTTTTTATTTATTTCTTAAATATTTATTTTAACAACTGACAACATACTTAACATTTGGTACATTTGGAGTACAAAAAGCTTATACTTGGGCTGTGACATGCTACAAGTTCTAAGGTAGGTTACTTTTATGTGTCTATTTTTATTTGAGTGTAGAACCGGCCTGGATATAAAACAAGTGATATAAAACATTTATTTTAAAATGGATTCCTGCTTAAGTCAACAAATTAAATTTGATTTTAGTTTCTTTTAATTTTATAATTACAAATAATATAAATATGTATGTACATATTTCAGAATAACAATATTAAGGAGATAAATAGAAAGAGAATTCATTGCAATTATCCATTTTTCTCTCTATGTATGGTGTAGGACTGTATAGTTACTATTTGTACGTTTTCTGTTTTCGTCGCTTGTATCGTGTTGTAGTTTTTTTTCACTTCCCTTTCTCATTGTCCGTTTGAGAACCAATGTTCGATACTGATTATCCAGTTTGTTTGTTTCATTCTTTTCATTCATTTTCAATCCTTGAGCATTATTTATGATATTGTGCATTAACCATGGTACAATATAAGGGTATACAATAAAGGTTTCCATTTAGATCTTTGAGAAATTCATTTCTAGCTATGGAAAGTTGGCTCAGTGCCAAAAAGCGCTAGATTATACTCAGTTCGAATCCGACCTAAAACCCAAAATTTTTATAATATAATTATTAAATTAATATCTGAAAAACAAACTGTATTAACATCAATTGTCACTCACATTGTAACATTCAAGCCCTTTTTACTGGGGGTTAAGTTTATTTTCATTAAAAATGTGTGTTAATTACTAATTAACAAATTACTTAACCTTACTTACCGGGGCTTCTAGTTCTAACGAAATACTGTCTGTCTATGACGGTCTTCTATCTTGAAACTAGAACTAGGTTCCTTGTGAAATAAGAATTTTTTAGTTTTTAAAATACAAAGTTATACAATTTATTAATCAATGACAAATTACAAAAGAACAAATGACACCAATGTGTCGAGTAATTAACTTTTAATTACTGCTATTTATTCTATACATTTTAATTACTTATTAACCTTTAAAATTTATATATATCGAAAAGGTAGTAACTTAAGTTTTCCAATTAAATTTTAGGAATGAATATTCAAAGGACAATTTCTACTGTTCATGTGTTAATCTTTTATCATTTAAAATTCTCAAGTTAGTTAACATTAAACACATTTTCTTTATTATTATCTAAAACGTACCTGGTTGTGCACTTTACTTGTAAAACACTTTAATACATATAATTAATTACTGCACATCGCTTTTGTACACTTAAAACTTAACACATCGCTCCTACAAATCAGCGCTCTTACACAAAAAAGATATAAACCTTTACTTATTTGAATCACATAAATAATCGCTTCTGACTTCTTCTTTTGTTGCGTTAATAAAATTTGGTACCGGCCTTGACATCTTAAATTTTGAATACTGGAAGGTTATAAATTTCTAGGTTATGTCCGAAAGTGCCATGACGTCTGTTCCGTTCGGGAACCTCTGGGTGACTGGGGCTTCTGCAAGGGCACGCCAACGGAATTTCCCACCCTTACTTATTATTTTGAATTTTCTCATTGGTGCATCGGACTTTACATTTTTACCCGCTAGGGGCGCTACGAAACCTACCCTAGAATCACAATTGTACAAAGAAATCAAACATTTTTTTGTAATGGGACGATATAATTATTAAATAAAAATTAAATATATAAATGAATTTATATGTAACACCTTATTTTTAAGAGTGTTACATTTTCTCCCGTCGACTTGAAAAGAAAATTTCTGTTGGATTTTACATCTTATTTCTACTTCAACATTTTATACATGAGTGTGTGTGTGTGTGCAGTGCAGTCCCCTTTTACAATTGAAGAAAATATACGCTATATTGAGCTCGAACGTACTATAGTAAAAGTACTGTATAAACAATCTTTTCAACAACGGATGTTTTAGTTTACTAACGGTCTCCACTATGGAATCCTTGCTATACCCCTAAGCGCTAAACAAAGTTTGCAACAACGGAAGCACATCCGCTTTCTCACACATAAGCTCTTTTACAAATCTACCGGTTTCACAACGTTCTACTATATTCTTTGCAAAGACATTCTACACATTTCACATTTTAAAATTTTTAAAAATATTACACACTTCAATTACTTTTATTAAAATCTGACTTCTTGTAAACATTTGGTTTCATAAACTTTAAGAATACAAATTTATATCTTTTTAATTTTTAAATTCTTTACTGTCTCAATTCTTTATTATTTTTCAATCAAATTATTTCTTTATTTAAAAAATCCTTCAGATCATTTATTAACTGAATTTTCTTTAAAATTGTCTCTTTTTGTGTCAACATTCCCAACCTACTAGCTGTATTTATCACAGTCCACTGCCTGGGATCTGCAAAACTGCTTACTCCCTGTAAGCCACAACCTTTACCATATTCAAACGACGCTACATGTATTTTCTCAAAAGTTCTCTCTCAATTTACAAACTAAGACTGCACCATTGCTTTATAACTTCTCTCTGTTATTTTAACAACATTCGTACGTCTTATACAAAAACCCTGGATTTCAAAACCCATATTTTGAATCCAAATACCTTATTCTTAAATCAAATCCCATAGTTTGATTTAAAAACCATACAGCTAGGTGTTGACACAACAAGGACTCTATTCACTTCATTATTCTTATAATTTCCTTCAAACATTACGATAACACTTTGATTTTAAATTTTGACTAAGCTCTTGTATTAATAAAATAAGAAATGAAACTAAACAGAAACTAGGACTGTCCATTCATATACAATTTTTGGTCAAGTGTTTTAGTCTCTTCGTGTAGTATTGTGTTCTGAGATTTTTGTCGTGTCTATCTCGTGCAAAAGTGTAATTGCATGTCATTGGGCCCTTTCGACACGCAATTATGTAAATGTGTCGTCAAGATTTTGTAAAATTGCATATCAAGGCACATCCCATTTTCCTTATTAATCAATTCCCCTTTTAAAAATTAAACAATGGCTTGAATTTCTTCCAACTTTAACTTTTAATACTCTTTTATTCATCTAATAAATAATCTACCCCTTTCAGAATGTCCCTGTTTCAATTTTAATTGACTTATATGAGCTCTTCTATATTATTGAAGTTATTACCTTCTTGGAACAGTACAGACACATGATTAAAAAAATTTACAATATTTTATATGGACCTTCATATTTTATAGCCAATTTACTTTGAAATTCCTTTGAGTTTAAATTATTAACCATGCAACTTTTTATACTATTAAATGCTACTTTACATTTTGTTTAAAAATTAAAATTACAAGAGTTCTTTGAAATATCTATTACTTAAATTTTCTTTGAATAAGTCTCATATTATGTGAAGGATCCTAACCTATCATCTAGCTGTATAAACCTGCTCACTTCTTGTAAGCCACCTAATTACCATATTTGCCCCTGAGTTCATTGTTTCACGACAATATTTGTCTATACAATTTTTACTCTCATTTGGCAAAACTTTAAGCCTGTACCATTGTCTTATAACGTCTTTGTTATCTTATACATCTTCAGTACATCTTAACCTTTTTTGAATTTCAAATCCCATTCTTTGAAAATTCACTAACTTTATTCTTAAATTAAATGCCATACTTTAATTTAAGAATTACATACAGCTAATTGTTCACAACAAAAAAAAGATTTTATTCAAATCATTATTATTAAATCTTTTTTAAAATTGTTTATCCTCTTTAAAAAATCATTTAGGTCGTCTGACATTTTACAATGTAAACTTTCTGCTATTAAAAACTTTACTTGCCATAAAATATTTTTCATTTTGACAATGCTATTAGCTTTTACTTTTATCTTTGTATTATTAGCTGCTGAAACTTTATCCTGTTTGTTTACAATTCTTCTTTTAATACATTTATTCAACCTCCAGTGTCCAATAAAACATTACAATTTAATGACTACTTAATTCAACATTTATTGCAGGTAACATAACAATTCTTGTTTCATTCTTTAACTTATCATGATTTTTAAACATTTTCTTTGAATTTTTCTGAGAAACTTTTATTTATCCAATACATTAAATAACCAGGATCGGCTTTACAATTTTTTTATCTTTGGCTATCTTTCTTATTACATATACTGTACTGTCCGTTCTAACCTTTACATTTCTAATTTCTAGTTCGTAAATTAACTCGTCTTTTACCAACTCATTTATTTTTGAATCGCTAGACATTTCATTTATTTGAAAATAACTTTACTACACACTGACGAGTATTTTTAAGGAGGGCTGCATAATTTACCTAATTAACACATGAATGGCATTAATCATTAGAATTCGTTAGCAGTAATTATCATTCAACTTTTTAAATAATAATTTTTTCGAAAAATAAGCAGAGTATGAGACTTACATTTTAGAAAACAACAAAAACTAGCATTAATTTAAATTCTAGCAGAGTTGCGCATTTGTAACACTCAAGCCCTTTTTACTGGGGGTAAGTTTTTATCTTCATTAAAAATGTGTGTTAATTACTTATTAACAAATTAATTAACCTTACTTACCAGGGCTTCTAGTTCTAACGAAATAGCTCAGGCAGATACTGTCTGTCTATGACGCTCTTCTATCTTGAAACTAAAACTAGGTTACTTGTGAAATAAGAATTTTTTAGTTTTTAAAATACAAAGTTATACAATTTATTAATCAATGACAAATTACAAAAGAACAAATGACACCAATGTGTCGAGTAATTAACGTTTAATTACTGCTATTTATTCTATACATTTTAATTACTTATTAACCTTTAAAATTTATATATATCGAAAAGGTAGTAACTTAAGTTTTACAATTAAATTTCTAGGAATGAATATTCAAAGGACAATTTCTACCGTTCATGTGTTAATCTTTTATCATTTAAAATTCTCAAGTTAGTTAACATTAAAACACATTTTTTATTATTATCTAAAACGTACCTGGTTGTGCACTTTACTTGTAAAACACTTTAATACATATAATTAATTACTGCACATCGCTTTTGTACACTTAACACTTAACACATCGCTCCTACAAATCAGCGCTCTTACACAAAAAAGATATAAACCTTTACTTATTTGAAACACATAAATAATCGCTTCTGACTATATATATATATATATATATATATATATATATATATATATATATATATATATATATACACACACATATTTAAGTGACTTTAACACAGCACAAACTATAAAAAACGATTATTTTCAAATTTATTTTACTAACCCACACTCTCCTGATATACATCTTGTACGAATTTTCAATAGTTAATAAAATACGTTTTAATTCATCCAATCTAGTTCAAATACATTTTTTCAAACTTGATGTTGTAACATCATAATAAGTAAGGGTGGGAAATTCCGTTGGCGTGCCCTTGCAGAAGCCCCAGTCACCCAGAGGTTCCCGAACGGAACAGACGTCATGGCACTTTCGGACATAACCTAGAAATTTATAAGCTTCCAGTATTCAAAATTTAAGATGTCAAGGCCGGTACCAAATTTTATTAACGCAACAAAAGAAGAAGTCAGAAGCGATTATTTATGTGCTTCAAATAAGTAAAGGTTTATATCTTTTTTGTGTAAGAGCACTGATTTGTAGGAGCGATGTGTTAAGTGTTAAGTGTTAGTAGAGAAGGCTACATTATAGACGGGTCGCTTGGGCGGGAGTCACTACACACATTTTTTACTAAAACGAACAGACTAGTTTCAACGACGATCTCGCCTTCATCAGTGCTTGGCTACAACACTGATGAAGTAGTAGCCCAGTACTGATGAAGTCGACATCGTCATCGAAACTAGTCGTTTTATTTTAAGAAACTAGTGTGTTTGTTTTAATAAACTAATGTGTAATGAGATTCAGAGTAAACAGTTTTAGTTTTTACTATTGTCAATTGTTCTGACTAGCTAAGCTCTAATTAAGTTTAAATAATTTATAATTTACTAAAGATTTGATCAGTTAGAATAAACTAGTTTTATTTAAGTTTCTTGATGTAATCATCTTGAATTCACTGATTAAACTAATTTTAAACTACTTAACTAAGTGACTACGTAATTGCTTACTTGCTGACGCGTTTCAATACGCCATTATAACGCCATAATAATTATCTTGACGTACGGGGAAGAAACGTGTTTGCGGTCACAAACAAACAAGGGCAAGATCATCGCAGTAAAACTGTACGCTCGTAGGAGATCATGTCAAATTTCTAGACGAGAATATAGAACAAATGAAAGCATTAGAGACATGATAGAGAAGGAGACAGTCGTAGAGGAGATTCAGAGGTGACAGCTGATAAGGTTCGGACACGTAAAGAGGATGTCGGAGGGAGGGTTACCGAGAGTTGCTTTGGAATGGACGCCACCGGAGACAAGAGGAAAGGGAGGACCCCGACTAACATAGGAGAAACCGTCAATAAATGCATAAGTGCATAAGTTTGTAATAAGCTAAAACAAGCATGGTTACATTTAGTCAAATCCGAGCTCTGAGGTTGCCTGATAGACAAGGCAAGGTATGAACTTACGCGTTCCCTCCTTCCCAAGCTTTCACATCTCTATTCCAGTTGCAATTTGTAATAAGAACGTTCGTGCATCATTTTATGCGTTCATTTCCTCTTTCCTTGGAAGTTTTAATAACACAGTGTTAGGAGTTGTGGCGCAGTCTCGCTCCCAGGCTTATTCAGTTTCAAAATTATTATTTATGATAAGAGAAAAGAGAATGTTGTGGGGAAAATAACTTTAAAAACTGTTTGTGTTACGGATTTTTCCACATTTGAGAATTTCTAATATAAAGTACCGTAGTTACAGAAAATTGAGAACATGGTAATTTCAATTCTGAGTATCTGGGAGAAACTGTCTCTGAGTTACTCTCAGTTTGAACTAATCTTCAATATTGTTAATTATATTGCGCACTTGACTAAATTAGCCTACATCTTTTTAATATTTCAAATATACTTTTGACGAATAAAGTCAAAACACATTTCTCAAAAACCTGGAAAAACTTGATATCCAATAAAAGAGATGAATATAGAACCTTTTTCCCTTACTGTATTTGTGTCGTTAAGATACGCAACAGTGTGTATAACGGGCTTACAGTAGCGCTTACCTTTGTTGCTAATTGATAGCGGTGGTTTTGGAAAATGGACTTTATCAACTACGCAATGGACTTACTTCTTGTAGTTGACGATCTTGATTGATATTGTGTTAGAATGAGTTTGCGTTTTGGTTCCTTGTGGAGATAATTGTTTGATGTAGGTATATATCTCCCGAGATGGCTGTCTTCATGGAACATCAAAAGGTGTGGTGCTATAAATAATTATTTTTACAAATCTGTAAATATATTACTGTGCAAACCCAATAAAAAAACTAATTTTAAACTACTTAACTAAGTGAATACGTAATTGCTTACTTGCTGACGCGTTTCAAAACGATCGTTCCTTTTACGAAGCTAACCCTCTACTGGCGGCTTTTGGTGTTTACAAACGGTATGACAGAGTTGGATTTATGACAGTGGGTGAATTGTCGGTGTCTTGTGTGATGTATTGGAAGAGGCTATTTGCTTCAAAGTGTGTGTGGTCATTTAATATGTTTTCTCTGTCTGTTGCGTAGTGTTTGTAGATTTCATATTTTTCTAAGGTTGTTAGTTTTTTACTCTGTTTTAATTGTGTAGAATATTTAAATTAGTGTGTATGTCGGTATGTGTGTTGGGTGTTTATTGGGTGTTTTGCGTAGCTGGATTTAGGGTATGTTTGGCTAATGTGTTCATCGAAGCGTGTATAGAATAACCTGCCGGTTTCGCCGATGTAATACTTGGGACAATCGTTGCAAGTTAATTTGTAAATACCTAACAGTTTGTATATGTCAGTGTCTTTTTGAAAAGGTTGTATATGTTTTCTTAGAGTGTTTGTTGTTTTGTAGGATATTTGGTAATGGAGTTTTTTGAAAGTGGAGGCAATTTTATGTGTGTTTTTATTGTGGTAGGTGAGGGGTATGTATTTGTTGTTTTTTGTGTGGTATGTTTGTGTGGCTGTTGGATGGTGTTTTGTTGAGCGATGTATTTTATGGTATAAAGTTCTTCGTCGTAGTCGTTGAGCGTACGCCGACACCTCACCACTGTCATAAATCCAACCCTGTCATACAGTTTGTAAACAGCCAAAAGCCGCCAGTAGAGGGTTAGCTTCGTAAAAGGAACGAATGTTTTAAAACGCGTCAGCAAGTAAGCAATTACGTATTCACTTAGTTAGGCAGTTTAAAATTACTTTAATCAGTGAATTCAAGATGATTATATCAAGACATTTCAATAAAAAAAACTTTGACGACGGTGACTCAACTCGGTTCTTGCTAGGGAAATGACAAAATACATACATTTTTGTGTATGAATATACACACATATATATATATATATATATATATATATATATATATATATATATATAATAAATTTAAAATATTTCAAAAAACAAGAATACTTTTAATGAATATATGGCGATTTATTAACTATATTACAAGAAAACATATCACCATATTTTATATATATATATATATATATATATATATATATATATATTTGTAGATTATGCAACACTGTTTTCTTGTATACACTTATCATTTTCACTTATGTACTTAAACAAGAATCTTACTTGGTATTAATACCAAGTAAGATTCTTGTTTAAGTACATAGTGATATATATATATATATATATGGTGAAATAAAATAACTTTCATAAACAAGAATATACGAGTATTACTTCATTTTATTGTTGATTGAAGCTTTTCGATAATTTACATTATTAGCATTTTCAAAATTTATAAATCACTGTCTAGTTACGTGACTAGAGTTTTATCTAGTCACATAACTGGACAGTGATTTATAAATTTTGAAAATGCTAATAATGTAAATTAGCGAAAAGCTTCAATCAACAATAAAAGGAAGTAATACTCGTATATTATTGTTTATTAAAGTTATTTTATTTCACCAAACATATTCAAACAGAAAAAATAATTCATCTAAGGATTACAATATATATATATATATATATACTTCTTAATATGGTAAAATTCAATGTTTCGCTAAACCTCTCATTCTTAAACGCCGCTGTTTTAATAAAATCCGTTTTAGGTTTCAGTTATCACCCCGAAATAAAAATGCATTTACAAAACAAACTGAAAGCGTTCAGCATTCGTACAAAAAGTTTCAATCTATGCTTCAACTTCATTATTTAAACAGGATTGCTAACTTGAAGCAAATGTCTCGTCGCAAATTTTTGCATTGTTTATTTAATCATTTGCATTACAGAGTACAGTCATCCAGTATCGATTACTCATCGACTCGTAACAGATTTAGAATGTCGGAGCACATCCCTAACTCTGCACTGCCCGTTTGTTTATTGATTCGGTTTACTTTTCTTTAAAATTTAGTTACACATCCAAAGCTTCTGTAATTCATTTTATGTTTCTCTAACTTACTTACTGGTTACATTTTACATAAAGTTTACATAATTATAAATCAAGATGTATGTAGCATTATTTAGAAAAATGTATATTGAATTATTAGCTATAATTAATAATACATTTCATTTCAGTTTAACTGAAAAAAATTACTTTATAATTACACTTATTGAAGAATGTTAATAAATTAATATATCAAATAATATACACATTAAATAAATTAATACTGTATATCACAAATATTAAAAAAGTTACTAAATATTAACTGATCAAAATATTTAATAACATTTTAACCTAATAATGAACAATAAAGTAAAAATGTGATAAAACAGCTGTTATAACACAATCTAAGCTAAAATATGACGCGTGACCGATGAGATGAATTTTCTCCTGCGCAAACAGTCATAGCTATGCAAAAAAGTACTCACTCCAAAATTTATATTATTCACAGCCTGAGTAAGAATAAAAGTTGAGAAACATTACAAAAAAACTCTAATAACATCGCATTATAAAAACAGTTGTTTAATGGAAGTAAAGTAGGAGGGAGAGAAACAAGGCGCCATCCAACCCAGCATTATACAACGAAAGCTGCAGCTACGGCCCCTGAAACCCTTCTAGTGGAACACAATCTCACGTCTGTAATATTAATTATACATTTAAAGTTATAACTACATCAACTTAAAGTGTCAAATTCAAAGTTACATACAAGGTTTCTGGATCAGTTCCACGTACCTCCGATTACAATTTATGAATGATGTATTACTTTATTTGCATTTCTTTAATATATTTTGCAGAGAGATACGAGTATATTAAACGAAGCCTCTTAGCCTGCTTAGCTTCCTGAGAATTATTTCACTTATAGTAGAACTCCAATTATCCGAACCCCGACTACGCAAGTCTCCGATTAACCCAATCGCTTTCGGATTTTGGGAAATAACTAAGACGGAAACTTACTGCGATTTCCAAAATAATGATCTTGTCTACATGTGGTTTGTCTGCGAAACTAGGGTAGGGGTAGCTCAAAGATTATTTGGATGCTGATTCACCCTCTCAGTACAGTTATGTATAGTTGGCTGTCGTCTGTCACCAGGTGAAAGGCCTGGTTACTCTTTCGCATCGGTCCTGGTTGTTTGGTTTGTCGTTCCCCATGAGTCCTTAAAGAAAACGAGCTATCTTATCCTTATCGGCTAAACTAAGTATACACCAATAAGATAATGCAGTTACGCGTAAACAGTTGGCTGAGTTGTACGGTTGGACAATTAACGACTTCAAACACTTATATTATAGCAAAACTATACTTTGAAACTTCGTTTCAGTGCTTGTAAATGAAGATGAATATTCTTTAAGAAAATCAATGAAAGTAGCAAAAATAAAGAAATTAGAAGATGTAGTTTTCAAATGGGTTCTGCAACAACGTTCCAGAGGAACCCAACTTTCTTTCTTCTTCATGTGGAATTTATTTGCAGCAAATTGGGTAAATAACAATCCGAACCATGGACCCAAGAGTTTGTACCAGATCTGTTGCTGCAGCCTCTCTACATTTACTGTGTTTCAAGTTGACCCTGGCAATTCAGCTTACCCTTACCTGTCCCCCTCTCTTTACCCAACCGAACCGTCACGTCTCCCTTGTTGACATAGTAGATCCAAGGTACTCGTGGACCATGTTTTGAGACCTATATTCTAAAAGGTCAAGTGCCATTCCTTCCTCGTGCATTTGACAAGTCAGATTTCGAGAGGTAATGTTGAACTAACTTTAAGTTAAGTTATTTATTTCGGATTATAGATATATACTTCAAGTTACTGGACTATTACCCCTTTCTTTACCCAACCGAACCATCACGTTTCCCTTGTTGACATAGTAGATCCAAGGTACTCGTGGACCATGTTTTGAGACCTATATTCCAAAAGGTCAAGTGTCGTTCCTTCCTCGTGCATTTGACAAGTCAGATTTCGAGAGGTAATGTTGAACTAACTTTAAGTTAAGTTATTTATTTCGGATTATAGATATATACTTCAAGTTACTGGACTATTACCCCTTTCTTTACCCAACCGAACCATCACGTTTCCCTTGTTGACATAGTAGATCCAAGGTACTCGTGGACCATGTTTTGAGACCTATATTCCAAAAGGTCAAGTGTCGTTCCTTCCTCGTGCATTTGACAAGTCAGATTTCGAGAGGTAATGTTGAACTAACTTTAAGTTAAGTTATTTATTTCGGATTATAGATATATACTTCAAGTTACTGGACTATTCCCCTCTCTTTCTGTTCCCATGCATTTCTATGGTTTAGTCAAGGTAGAGAGAGAGAGAGAGAGAGAGAGAGAGGGGGGGCGTATAAAATGTTTAGAGAAGATTTATAAGCTGCTTACGCACTTCCATGCAGTATAGGTTTTACGCATGTGTCTGACATTTAACTGGTTAAATATTTTTCGTGGTTTTTGTTGTCGTGGCAAACATAAATACCGAAAACTTGACATATTGCTTTAACCATTTCCTTCACTTTTCCGTTTGTTTTCCAAATTATAGACTTGAATAACAAATTATCAGTTACATCAAGTCACTGGCCAATTGCACCTATTCAATTCTTGTGAGTTTCGTCATTGGGCTGTGAGACAATATCATTACAGTTGCCATGAAGTCATCGCTAGCATTGTTGCTGTGGCATCACAACGGGCTGGGCTGTTGTACGTCAGTGCAAGTATGTGTCTAGTGACTACATTTAGTTGTGTCTTTTGATGAGTAATCTAATTTTTCATAATCAAACTAAATGTAATTTCCGTTAAAATAATCAAAGTTTTCGCTACGTACATTGTTATGTCCACCGTCAAGGTTTTACTAGATATCCAAAGTATTATATATGATTCTATTTCTTCTGTAATATATTTTAACTTGATAATTTTTTCCATGAACAAAAATTCTCTTGCATACCAAAAGCCACTAAGGAATAGATACTGAGTAAAAGGCACTTGTGTATAAGTTAGTAAGAATGTTTTCTTGTATTCTCTTATCACTTACACTTAAATGTACTTTAACAAGAATCTTACTTAGTATAAATTCGAGTGGGAGAACTAATTACGTGTCCTCTTTTTCAAACATCAACATTTGATTCTTGTTTAAGTACATTATAGTGTTAGTGATAAGTGAATAACAGACAACATTGTTGCTAAGTTTTCTTATATATATATCCAACGTTTTTATGACAGCGTTATTGGTCGTCTATCGCAATTCGAAAGTCATTGTTTCTCGTTTTGCCATTATCTTCTTCTTTTTCTTCTATATCTCCCAGCCCACTGCTATTCTAATCCCATTATACCATGATTTCTTGCTCTTCCTTTACATCTTTGTCTTTTTGGGATCCATTTCTAAATATTTAATGGTAATCTATCATACGTCATTCTTCTCATAGGGCCGTAGCAGGAAAGCTGCTTTCTCTCTATGGTGTCTGTAAGTGTTGTCTCTACATTCATTATTTCTTGCTCTTCCTTTACATCTTTGTCTTTTTGGGATCCATTTCTAAATATTTAATGGTAATCTATCATACGTCATTCTTCTCATAGGGCCGTAGCAGGAAAGCTGCTTTCTCTCTATGGTGTCTGTAAGTGTTGTCTCTACATTCATTATTTCTTTGATTCTGTCCTTTCCTATATTATGCTGTGATGTGTACATGCAACATCTTCTCCAGGATCTGTTTCCTATTACATTTATGCGTTTCTATATATATTTTTGTTCACTGTCCAGACGTCAGATCCGTAAGTCACTGTACTTTGCACCAGTGCTGTAAATAGGTGTCTTTTTGTTCTTTTCTTTGAAGTAATGTCTTACAAAAAATTAAATGTGTTGAAACGAAGTGAATACGTGCTTTATTTAGAGAAGATTTTTCAGAGAAGATGAAACAAAGTATTTACTGTTTGCATACTTTTTGTGGATTTATTGTTTTATCCACCTCAAGTTCGTCGCAAATTCAAGTCATTGAAATCTATTACTTTCACTTCCGGTGACACTCTGACCCACTCAATACGATTTCCAATCTATATTCCTCCTGCATAGACACTTCACATACCTCTATTAATTACAGGCGCTTCTAATAAAAATAAAAATAGAAAATTAAATTTATTCTCAGTTAATTTTAAAGTTTTAGAAAACTGATATTAATAAAATCTACTCCAAGTGCACAAGATTAATCATCATTTTGCCACTTTGACGAAACCCTGAATTATAACTTTAAAAACTAGAAGACATCCCAAAAATAGAGGAGCGAAACCAGAAGAATATACTTATCCAGATTTTACATTAGTTTATATATATATATATATATATATATATATATATAATGTTTTTAGAAATAAAAGATTTCTGGTGAATACAAACATTTTACAAGCAGAAATATGTACCATACATAAACATACAACACGCGTGGGCGAGCACGCACATACACACACTCTCTCTCACATACACAAAACAAACACACACACACACGAAACAAACAAACACACAACACATGCCCCCCCCCACACACACACATTATTGAAAACACCCATAATAAAAACACCCACAATTGGTCAGACAAATCAAATTAACAGTTGGTAATTTACTTTTTATGATACAACAATACAAGAAAATATTAATTATATTTTAATAATATATTAATAATAAATATTATATTAAATATATATTAAATGATAAATGTATTAATTTATCTATCCCAAAATACGTAATATACAAAAACAACAATTATTAAAGGGTGTATACATTCAAAGATCTCTGAGCAGTAAATTCAGTTTTAGCAAAAGCTTGATAAACTTGAATCTAAAAATCATAATATAAAGTTTACGACAGATATTTGCTCGTAATTTCAGTTTCCAGCTGTTTCTTCCTAAATCTTTATTTATTTATCGAATAAAAGCTTGACTTTTCTCTGTTATTGTCCCTCTCCGTATTACACACAAGTATCGTTAAGACTACAGTGCTTCCTGCGAATGGGAAAGGAAGCCGATGTTTGCATGACGGAAGTTATACGCAACGCTTTCAGTGTATTGCAACAACCGAGGTGTGGTTATAGGCACGGTTCCGCCAATCCTGGCTGTAGGCCACTGCTTTTTACTTTTTGGCTTTTAGTTTCCTTTTTACAAAGAATATTTTACTTCATATCCAATGGAAAGGCAGTTCTTGCTTCACTCTTATTAAAACCCAAATTGCTTAAATTGAATGCCTCAGCATGAGACCAGTGCAATGCATTAAGAAATTTTCATCACTTCTACTTAATGGATGGATATTATTATTATTATCATCATCGTGGTTATTGTGTTATTATCATTATTATTATTATTATTTGTATTGCTATTATTACAACTAATACAACCTTATAAACACAGTATTCCAACCAGGGACGCTTTAAATTCGTTCTTGTTAAAACTTTATTAATTATTGGTATTCATTTATTTTTAACGCTCATAATCCTTGGTTTTAACACATTAACAACTTAACAAACAGTTAATATAAATAAAAAGTTGTTTAAGTGAATTCCTACTTAGGTCAACAAAGACAATTTTATTTTACTTATTTTTGATTAAATAATTACAATTAATATTCATAAAATATCATATTCTATGCGTTAAAACTGCTGTTCTATCACATAACCTATAACATAAAATCAGCTGTTTTATAAAATCATGTTAAGATTTATTTTAAAACAAATGGGACAAAATAACTATATTGCATACCTTGTCCCTTTTGTTAAAAGTCTTTCTCTTAAATAAAACTAAAATTAATTAATTAAATTTAATTAATAAAATAATCTTTGAAAAACTGTGTTAATATCAAGTGTCTACTACTACAGCTTTAAACAAATGTATTTGAACTTTATTGGATGATTAAAATTTATTTTATTAACGATTGAAAATTTGAACAAGGTGTGTGTGTGTGTGTATGTGTGTGTGTGTGTGTGTGCAATAATGCTTTGAATTCTTTTGTTTGTTTATAAGAAAACATTATATCAATTTTCTAAATCCTAATAAACCCAGATCCCAATTCTATGGAACTAGGACGATGGAACTGATAGATTTAATCTCTTTATTACATTCACGACCATCCATGGCCTTCCTAATCTACATTGCTTGAGTTACTTCATAACAGCAAATATTTTTCAATAAAAAAAAAAAAATATTTTAAGCTGGAAGTTATTTGTAATATTGTTCCCGCAGGCAATAATTCGGTTTTAAACCAATAATTCTGGTAATACTTGAAAGTTAATTATGATTATAGTTACTTAATTTATTCAACTCAATTTATAATAATCATTTTGAGTACAAATTAATTATTTTATTTAACTATTTTTTGGAAATTTCAAACACCGTAGTATTCCTACTTGATTTGGAAACATTATTTGACGCGTGGAGTCAAGAAATATTTTAGTTTTTTCTTTCTTTGGTAACACTTAGATCTACCATTTCAGCTCCGTTAGTTTTTTCTTTCTTTGGTAGCACTTAGATCTACCATTTCAGCTCCGTTAGTTTTTTCTTTCTTTGGTAGCACTTAGATCTACCATTTCAGCTCCTTTAGTTTTTTCTTTCTTTGGTAGCACTTAGATCTACCATTTCAGCTCCTTTAGTTTTTTCTTTCTTTGGTAGCACTTAGATCTACCATTTCAGCTCCGTTAGTTTTTTCTTTCTTTGGTAGCACTTAGATCTACCATTTCAGCTCCTTTAGTTTTTTCTTTCTTTGGTAGCACTTAGATCTACCATTTCAGCTTTGTTAGTTTTTTCTTTCTTTGGTAGCACTTAGATCTACCATTTCAGCTCCGTTAGTTTTTTCTTTCTTTGGTAGCACTTAGATCTACCATTTCAACTCCGTTATTTTTTTCTTTCTTTGGTAGCACTTAGATCTACCATTTCAGCGCCGTTAGTTTTTTCTTTCTTTGGTAGCACTTAGATCTACCATTTCAGCTCCGTTCGTTTTTTCTTTCTTTAGTAGCACTTAGATCTACCATTTCAGCTCCGTTAGTTTTTTCTTTCTTTGGTAGCACTTAGATCTACCATTTCAGCTCCGTTAGTTTTTTCTTTCTTTGGTAGCACTTAGATCTACCATTTCAGCTCCGTTAGTTTTTTCTTTCTTTAGTAGCACTTAGATCTACCATTTCAGCTCCGTTAGTTTTTTCTTTCTTTAGTAGCACTTAAATCCACCATTTCAGCTCCGTTAGTTTTTTCTTTCTTTGGTAGCACTTAGATCTACCATTTCAGCTCCGTTAGTTTTTTCTTTCTTTGGTAGCACTTAGATCTACCATTTCAGCTCCTTTAGTTTTTTCTTTCTTTGGTAGCACTTAGATCTACCATTTCAGCTTTGTTAGTTTTTTCTTTCTTTGGTAGCACTTAGATCTACCATTTCAGCTCCGTTAGTTTTTTCTTTCTTTGGTAGCACTTAGATCTACCATTTCAACTCCGTTATTTTTTTCATTCTTTGGTAGCACTTAGATCTACCATTTCAGCGCCGTTAGTTTTTTCTTTCTTTGGTAGCACTTAGATCTACCATTTCAGCTCCGTTCGTTTTTTCTTTCTTTAGTAGGACTTAGATCTACCATTTCAGCTCCGTTAGTTTTTTCTTTCTTTAGTAGCACTTAGATCTACCATTTCAGCTCCGTTAGTTTTTTCTTTCTTTAGTAGCACTTAAATCCAAAATTTCAGCTCCGTTAGTTTTTTCTTTCTTTGGTAGCACTTAGATCTACCATTTCAACTCCGTTAGTTTTTTCTTTCTTTGGTAGCACTTAGATCTACCATTTCAGCTCCGTTAGTTTTTTCTTTCTTTGGTAGCACTTAGATCTACCATTTCAGCTCCGTTAGTTTTTTCTTTCTTTGGTAGCACTTAGATCTACCATTTCAGCTCCGTTAGTTTTTTCTTTCTTTGGTAGCACTTAGATCTACCATTTCAGCTCCGTAGATTTTTCTTTCTTTAGTAGCACTTAGATCTACCATTTCAGCTCCGTTAGTTTTTCTTTCTTTGGTAGCACTTAGATCTACCATTTCAGCTCCGTTAGTTTTTTCTTTCTTTGGTAGCACTTAGATCTACCATTTCAGCTCCGTTAGTTTTTTCTTTCTTTGGTAGCACTTAGATCTACCATTTCAGCTTTGTTAGTTTTTTCTTTTTTTGGTAGCACTTAGATCTACCATTTCAGCTCAGTTAGTTTTTTCTTTCTTTGGTAGCACTTAGATCTACCATTTCAGCTCCGTTAGTTTTTTCTTTCTTTGGTAGCACTTAGATCTACCATTTCAGCTTTGTTAGTTTTTTCTTTCTTTGGTAGCACTTATATCTACCATTTCAGCTCCGTTAGTTTTTTCTTTCTTTAGTAGCACTTAGATCTACCATTTCAGCTTTGTTATTTTTTCTTTCTTTAGTAGCACTTAGATCTACCATTTCAGCTCCGTTAGTTTTTTCTTTCTTTGGTAGCACTTAGATCTACCATTTCAGCTCAGTTAGTTTTTTCTTTCTTTGGTAGCACTTAGATCTACCATTTCAGCTTTGTTAGTTTTTTCTTTCTTTGGTAGCACTTAGATCTACCATTTCAGCTCCGTAGTTTTTTCTTTCTTTGGTAGCACTTAGATCTACCATTTCAGCTCAGTTAGTTTTTTCTTTCTTTAGTAGCACTTAGATCTACCATTTCAGCTCCGTTAGTTTTTTCTTTCTTTAGTAGCACTTAAATCCAAAATTTCAGCTCCGTTAGTTTTTTCTTTCTTTGGTAGCACTTAGATCTACCATTTCAACTCCGTTAGTTTTTTCTTTCTTTGGTAGCACTTAGATCTACCATTTCAGCTCCGTTAGTTTTTTCTTTCTTTGGTAGCACTTAGATCTACCATTTCAGCTCCGTTAGTTTTTTCTTTCTTTGGTAGCACTTAGATCTACCATTTCAGCTCCGTTAGTTTTTTCTTTCTTTGGTAGCACTTAGATCTACCATTTCAGCTCCGTAGTTTTTTCTTTCTTTAGTAGCACTTAGATCTACCATTTCAGCTCCGTTAGTTTTTCTTTCTTTGGTAGCACTTAGATCTACCATTTCAGCTCCGTTAGTTTTTTCTTTCTTTGGTAGCACTTAGATCTACCATTTCAGCTCCGTTAGTTTTTTCTTTCTTTGGTAGCACTTAGATCTACCATTTCAGCTTTGTTAGTTTTTTCTTTTTTTGGTAGCACTTAGATCTACCATTTCAGCTCAGTTAGTTTTTTCTTTCTTTGGTAGCACTTAGATCTACCATTTCAGCTCCGTTAGTTTTTTCTTTCTTTGGTAGCACTTAGATCTACCATTTCAGCTTTGTTAGTTTTTTCTTTCTTTGGTAGCACTTATATCTACCATTTCAGCTCCGTTAGTTTTTTCTTTCTTTAGTAGCACTTAGATCTACCATTTCAGCTTTGTTATTTTTTCTTTCTTTAGTAGCACTTAGATCTACCATTTCAGCTCCGTTAGTTTTTTCTTTCTTTGGTAGCACTTAGATCTACCATTTCAGCTCAGTTAGTTTTTTCTTTCTTTGGTAGCACTTAGATCTACCATTTCAGCTTTGTTAGTTTTTTCTTTCTTTGGTAGCACTTAGATCTACCATTTCAGCTCCGTTAGTTTTTTCTTTCTTTGGTAGCACTTAGATCTACCATTTCAGCTCAGTTAGTTTTTTCTTTCTTTGGTAGCACTTAGATCTACCATTTCAGCTCAGTTTTTTCTTTCTTTGGTAGCACTTAGATCTACCATTTCAGCTCCGTTAGTTTTTTCTTTCTTTGGTAGCACTTAGATCTACCATTTCAGCTCAGTTAGTTTTTTCTTTCTTTGGTAGCACTTAGATCTACCATTTCAGCTCAGTTAGTTTTTTCTTTCTTTGGTAGCACTTAGATCTACCATTTCAGCACCGTTAGTTTTTTCTTTCTTTGGTAGCACTTAGATCTACCATTTCAGCTCCTTTAGTTTTTTGCTAGCGAAGCTGGAAATGGCAGATCCAAGTACTATTAACAAAAAATACATTCTTATAGCCGTAGTACATAAATAATATTATAAATATTTTTTATAATAAATAAATAATATATTTAAACTGCGGCCTGTGAAATATTGTATATGCACGGAAATAACTACAAAAATCTAGAACCCAACAAAAACTGACGGTTGCAACTAGAAACTACAATCTTTTATTAAAAGCACAAAATTTGAAAGTATACAAACAGAAGTATAATTGTTTATGAAAGTATCGTGTTCTCTATTTTTCTTACGATTCGAACTTACTAAGGAAAATAATAAGAACTTCCTACTTCCAAATAATAACAAAAATAAATAAAAATATAATACATACAATATCGTCTTCATTGGTAGTGGACAATCATTGAAGAAGCCGACATCGTTGTCGAAACTAGTCCTTATCTAATAATAAACTTGTGTGTAGTGAGATTTTGAGTGAAATATTTAAATATTTACCGTTGTGAATTGTTGTCATCAGTTAAGCTATTATTAGCTTAAAGAGGTACCGCTATATTTGTATAAAATGGCTTCCTTTAATCACCTGCATTAAAACAACCATTTTAGATTATTTGTACTGTTTTTCATTTTATAATGGTTCAACGAGAAAAGAAAATTCATTTCAGTATGGTTTATGCACAATATCCTAGGAAAAACCATCGCCTACTTCTGTGATAAAGTGTTTGCATTTATACGGAGGGCGTAAGGCAATGTTAAGGTACAGATTGGTGTTTTGGCCCAAGCTACCACTTTGTCCACGCCTTTGATGACGCAACTTAATTGCTGAAGCATGCACACGCTTCGATGCCAATAATTACGGCCTTGCTTCTAACAATACACCCGGCACACGCACAAAGATATTGTTATGGTAGTCGTTGGGCTGGATTTACTCGGTTCTGATTATTGTAATGAGTTAAATGTCTCGAGAATAGCAGATACCACTTAGAAATACATCACGCTTGGATACGTTCCAGGTTCTACCTGATTTCCTCAAATAATAAAAAAACGTATAATTTATGAGTCGGCTAATTATTACTTCCAGAGTTCATATATCCCCTTGATTATATTGCCAACTCTACGGCTGATTGAGGATTCCCTAGCCTCTCCTCTAGTGTGGTCTAAATATTAGACAAATGTAGAAAATATACAAGAAGTCGTAACTAAGGTTAACAGTTTCGATCCAATAGAATGTAAGTGGTATCACAAGCATAAACCCCTATACCCAGAACACTTACTCCACATCTGTGTGTGTGCGTGTGTATGTATGTGTGTTGCAACGCCCCCCCTCCCACTCCGGTCTGGTCCCAGCCCGTGCCTCCTCTTCGTTTGCTCTTTGTACTTATGCTAGTGTTGTTAGTGGTTTTCAAAAAATGTATGTTAGTTGTTTTGGTAAAATATGTTTTCTAACGTTTTCAAAACCCATGCCTTAATTCCCTGTGTTCAAACGTCGGTGCCGCGCCCAAGCACAAGTCACGACCCGCCACTGTTTGTATAACCCCCTAAAATGGTTAAAGATTTTTTGTTGCGTTTTTTACAGTCATAATTGTCAGTAATGTAGTCAGCGGGAAAGAATACAAGATTAACATGAACACTCAGAAACCCCAGATGCTCTTACCATGTTCCAAGATCTGCAGACGCGGCAAGGGGGCCGTGCAAAATATGATCCTGCTTAATTTACCTGTTTAAAGGCTCCTGTGTTTTTTAAACATTATCTGCCAGTAGACCTAGTCCCTGAACTTTAATGTAAAAACCAACTATTTTTCAGAATAGCTCGATATCTCGTATTTAAATAACTTTGTCCTCAGGAAAGAATTCTCCTGGAGAAACATTAGGCTCTGAATTTAAACTGATTTATTAATCACTGAATTTTAATTAATTTTGTGATCTGATTTAATAATCATTACTTATTAGTTGGAAAAACTATGTTTAATTTATTGTTCAACACATGATAAATTTAAATAAATTTAAAAAAATTGTATAATAGATTTAATTGCTGTTTCAAGCTTAAAGAAATTATCATATACTGAAATACAACATAATATTTCTTGTTACTGTTACTTTATATTTTTTATATTCACAAATAATTACTTAAACTGTTCTCATATTTGATACACTTATTTACAAATTTTATACTGAAATTACCTATTATATCCACTTTTTTAAACAAAAATGTTTTCATAGTTTAGTTGAACTTACTCAACTGAACCGTTTGCTTACATAGTTTATTATAAAAAATTTTTCACATCATTGAACTTTCCAAGTGAATTGGTAAATTCTAATTCTTATCTCGACTATTATGAAATTTGTATAAATTCTCATAAATTTTGCCTTTCTTAAAGATGACTCATTTATGGTCGAAACCACTCTGTGAATTTAAATTTAATATTCTTTCATTAATATTTTCAATGTCAAGCCAGTGTATAGCGGTTAACATATTAATTGAGCAATAGACAAGCAAGAATTTGTCCCTCTTGCTACACTGATTTGTTCATGATATCTTATTTCTTAAGCATTTTTAATATACTTATACATATTTTTTTATCTTGCTTAACATTAATTTAAGAATTTTGATTAGAGTGAAACCATTGTTTATTTTTATTTTATTGAAAATTTTAAATTTAATAAATTTAACTGCTAAATTTGCCGTTATGTTTTTTTAAAAAAAATCACTCCAATCATTTCGTCTTGAATCCGCATCCCTGAAGCAGCCCCTGGTAAGTCGGTGTGAGTCATGCTTCCGGATCCCTGGGGCGCTGGAGGCAGCCAACCCTGGTAAGTCGGTGTGAGTCCTGCTTCCGGATCCCTGGGGCGCTGGAGGCAGCCCCTGGTAAGTCGGCGTGAGTCCTGCTTCCGGATCCCTGGGGCGCTGGAGGCAGCCAACCCTGGTAAGTCGGTGTGAGTCCTGCTTCCGGAACCCTGGGGCGCTGGAGGCAGCCAACCCTGGTAAGTCGGTGTGAGTCCTGCTTCCGGATCCCTGGGGCGCTGGAGGCAGCCCCTGGTAAGTCGGTGTGAGTCCTGCTTCCGGGTCATTGGGGCGCTGGAGGCAGCCAACCCTGGTAAGTCGGTGTGAGTCCTGCTTTCGTCTTAATCCGGATCCCTGGGGCGCTGGAGGCAGCCAACCCTGGAAAGTCGGTGTGAGTCCTGCTTCCGGATCCCTGGGGCGCTGGAGGCAGCCAACCCTGGTAAGTCGGTGTGAGTCCTGCTTCCGGATCCCTGGGGCGCTGGAGGCAGCCCCTGGTAAGTCGGTGTGAGTCCTACTTCCGGGTCCCTGGGGCGCTGGAGGCAGCCAACCCTGGTAAGTCGGTGTGAGTCCTGCTTCCGGATCCCTGGGGCGCTGGAGGCAGCCAACCCTGGTAAGTCGGTGTGAGTCCTGCTTCCGGATCCCTGGGGCGCTGGAGGCAGCCAACCCTGGTAAGTCGGTGTGAGTCCTGCTTCCGGATCCCTGGGGCGCTGGAGGCAGCCAACCCTAATAAGTCGGTGTGAGTCCTGCTTCCGGATCCCTGGGGCGCTGGAGGCAGCCAACCCGGGTAAGTCGGTATGAGTCCTGCTTCCGGGTCCCTGGGGCGCTTGAGGCAGCCAACCCTGGGGCGCTGGAGGCAGCCAACCCTGGTAAGTCGGTGTGAGTCCTGCTACATTCTTTGATGGTCTTAACGTACCGGATGCTGAGTCTGGAGCCCGCGTTCATGATTTGAGTTAGACGACAGACACGTTGTTGTACGGATCCATCTGGCAATTGCTCTTCTAGGCGCGAACCGAGATTGTATTTTCGTATTTATTCCGTTGATCCAACGTTCCCCCGCCACGCTTTGTTTCCGCTATCTCAGTGCATTTTCCTATATTAGCGGGTTGAACAACGCATTCGAATAAACCTGCAAGGTTCTGTTACGGTTATTTGAAACACTCAAAACTGTAGATTCGCCGTAACTTTTTTAATATTTAAGTTTTTTGGATTCGGTTTTCACTATCGTTGCTGTTGGATGCTGCTGGTCATTTTGAAATGTCAGTGATTGTTGTAGGTGGCCTAGTTCTCAAATTAGCATTCTTTTGATCTTTTTCGGCATTTAGGAATTTTCACTGCACTCCCGTTTGTCAAACTTAGTTAGTTAATTAAAATTATTTTATTTTATTTATAGTTATACAAATATGTATTTGCTTCTTCGCTCTTTACTACGTTTCTTTATTAGAAAAATTAAATCCTCAATACTTAAGTTTTGAATCAATTGTTCAAAATCTAGAAATTGTTAGTTTTTTTAACTTGAGCGATATATGTACAAAACCGATTAAGATATTTCTTAACCATACGATTTTTTGCCGGAATAATTCTCTAAAAATTAAATTTATTGTTATTTTGAAGAGCCTACAAGATCACGAGCAGTCAGATATTCTACTGCTAAATAAATATTCTGGTTAACTACACACGGCAGGATTACTGGTTTATACAAAACTGGGCAAGGAATTCATGCCCTTACACACTTGTACAGGATTAGCTCCATGTTTGAATAATTTAGGATGAAATAGAAATGGTTAAATTAACCCTAATCTGTAACCCCCTGAGATTGCGAGTCCCAGCTTAACAACATGTCCCTTTGTTTAATCAGTGAACCTACATTCACTGCAAAAGTTATTTGTAACTTAACTTATATAGCTACAAGTTAGACGTAAATAAACGCCAATGAATACACAAGTCAGTTCTGTAAATAGAATTAGAAGCTGCTTGTAACTTAACTTATATAGCTACAAGTTAGACGTAAATAATCGCCATTGAATACACAAGTCAGTTCTGTAAATAGAATTAGAAGCTGCTTGTAACTTAACTTATATAGCTACAAGTTAGACGTAAATAAACGCCAATGAATACACAAGTCAGTTCTGTAAATAGAATAAGAAGCTGCTTGTAACTTAACTTATATAGCTACAAGTTAGACGTAAATAATCGCCAATGAATACACAAGTCAGTTCTGTAAATAGAATTAGAAGCTGCTTGTAACTTAACTTATATAGCTACAAGTTAGACGTAAATAAACGCCAATGAATACACAAGTCAGTTCTGTAAATAGAATTAGAAGCTGCTTGTAACTTAACTTATATAGCTACAAGTTAGACGTAAATAAACGCCAATGAATACACAAGTCAGTTCTGTAAATAGAATTAGAAGCTGCTTGTAACTTAACTTATATAGCTACAAGTTAGACGTAAATAATCGCCAATGAATACACAAGTCAGTTATGTAAATAGGATTAGAAGCTGCTTGTAACTTAACTTATATAGCTACAAGTTAGACGTAATAAACGCCAATGAATACACAAGTCAGTTCTGTAAATAGAATTAGAAGCTGCTTGTAACTTAACTTATATAGCTACAAGTTAGACGTAAATAATCGCCAATGAATACACAAGTCCGTTCAGTAAATAGGATTAGAAGCTGTTTGTAACATAACTTATATAACTACAAGTTAGACGTAAATAATCGCCAATGAATACACAATTCAGTTCTGTAAATAGGATTAGAAGCTGTTTATAACTTAACTTATATAGCTACAAGTTAGACGTAAATAATCGCCAATGAATACACAAGTCCGTTCTGTAAATAGGATTAGAAGCTGTTTGTAACTTAAGCTATATAACTACAAGTTAGACGTAAATAAACGCCAATGAATACACAAGTCAGTTCTGTAAATAGAATTAGAAGCTGTTTGTAACTTAACTTATATAGCTACAAGTTAGACGTAAATAATCGCCAATGAATACACAAGTCCGTTCAGTAAATAGGATTAGAAGCTGTTTGTAACTTAACTTATATAGCTACAAGTTAGACCTAAATAATCGCCAATGAATAAACAAGTCAGTTCTATAAATAGGATTAGAAGCTGTTTGTAACTTAACCTATATAACTACAAGTTAGACGTAAATAATCGCCATTGAATACACAAGTCAGTTATGTAAATAGGATTAGAAGCTGTTTGTAACTTAACTTATATAGCTACAAGTTAGACGTAAATAATCGCCAATGAATACACAAGTCAGTTATGTAAATAGGATTAGAAGCTGTTTGTAACTTAACTTATATAGCTACAAGTTATACGTAAATAAACACCAATGAATACACAACTCAGTTCTGTAAATAGGATTAGAAGCTGTTTCTAACTTAACTTATATAGCTACAAGTTAGACGTAAATAAACGCCAATGAATAAACAAGTCAGTTATGTAAATAGGATTAGAAGCTGTTTGTAACTTAGCTTATATAGCTACAAGTTAGACGTAAATAATCGCCAATGAATACACAAGTCAGTTCTGTAAATAGGATTAGAAGCTGTTTGTAACTTAACTTATATAGCTACAAGTTATACGTAAATAAACACCAATGAATACACAACTCAGTTCTGTAAATAGGATTAGAAGCTGTTTGTAACTTAACTTATATAGCTACAAGTTAGACGTAAATAAACGCCAATGAATAAACAAGTCAGTTCTGTAAATAGGATTAGAAGCTGTTTGTAACTTAACTTATATAGCTACAAGTTATACGTAAATAAACACCAATGAATACACAAGTCAGTTATATAAATAGGATTAGAAGCTGTTTGTAACTTAACCTATATAGCTACAAGTTAGACGTAAATAAACGCCAATGAATACACAAGTCAGTTATGTAAATAGGATTAGAAGCTGTTTGTAACTTAACTTATATAGCTACAAGTTAGACGTAAATAAACGCCAATGAATAAACAAGTCAGTTCTGTAAATAGGATTAGAAGCTGTTTGTAACTTAACTTATATAGCTACAAGTTAGACGTAAATAATCGCCAATGAATACACAAGTCCTTTCAGTAAATAAGATTAGAAGCTGTTTGTAACTTAACTTATATAGCTACAAGTTAGACCTAAATAATTGCCAATGAATAAACAAGTCAGTTCTATAAATAGGATTAGAAGCTGTTTGTAACTTAACCTATATAACTACAAGTTAGACGTAAATAATCGCCATTGAATACACAATTCAGTTCTGTAAATAGGATTAGAAGCTGTTTGTAACTTAACTTATATAGCTACAAGTTAGACGTAAATAAACGCCAATGAATAAACAAGTCAGTTCTGTAAATAGGATTAGAAGCTGTTTGTAACTTAACTTATATAGCTACAAGATAGACGTAAATAAACGCCAATGAATAAACAAGTCAGTTCTGTAAATAGGATTAGAAGCTGTTTGTAACTTAACTTATATAGCTACAAGTTATACGTAAATAAACACCAATGAATACACAAGTCAGTTATATAAATAGGATTAGAAGCTGTTTGTAACTTAACCTATATAGCTACAAGTTAGACGTAAATAAACGCCAATGAATACACAAGTCAGTTATGTAAATAGGGTTAGAAGCTGTTTGTAACTTAACTTATATAGCTACAAGTTATACGTAAATAAACACCAATGAATACACAAGTCAGTTCTGTAAATAGGATTAGAAGCTGTTTGTAACTTAACTTATATAGCTACAAGTTATACGTAAATAAACACCAATGAATACACAAGTCAGTTATGTAAATAGAATTAGAAGCTGTTTGTAACTTAACTTATATAGCTACAAGTTAGACGTAAATAAACGCCAATGAATAAACAAGTCAGCTCTGTAAATGGGATTAGAAGCTGTTTGTAACTTAACTTATATAGCTACAAGTTATACGTAAATAAACACCAATGAATACACAAGTCAGTTATATAAATAGGATTAGAAGCTGTTTGTAACTTAACCTATATAGCTACAAGTTAGACGTAAATAAACGCCAATGAATACAAAGTCAGTTATGTAAATAGGGTTAGAAGCTGTTTGTAACTTAACTTATATAGCTACAAGTTATACGTAAATAAACACCAATGAATACACAAGTCAGTTATGTAAATAGGATTAGAAGCTGTTTGTAACTTAACTTATATAGCTACAAGTTAGACGTAAATAAACGCCAATGAATAAACAAGTCAGTTCTGTAAATAGGATTAGAAGCTGTTTGTAACTTAACTTATATAGCTACAAGTTATACGTAAATAAACACCAATGAATACACAAGTCAGTTATATAAATAGGATTAGAAGCTGTTTGTAACTTAACCTATATAGCTACAAGTTAGACGTAAATAAACGCCAATGAATACACAAGTCAGTTATGTAAATAGGATTAGAAGCTGTTTGTAACTTAACTTTTATAGCTACAAGTTAGACGTAAATAAACGCCAATGAATAAACAAGTCAGTTCTGTAAATAGGATTAGAAGCTGTTTGTAACTTAACTTATATAGCTACAAGTTAGACGTAAATAATCGCCATTGAATACACAATTCAGTTCTGTAAATAGGATTAGAAGCTGTTTGTAACTTAACTTATATAGCTACAAGTTAGACGTAAATAAACGCCAATGAATAAACAAGTCAGTTCTGTAAATAGGATTAGAAGCTGTTTGTAACTTAACTTATATAGCTACAAGTTATACGTAAATAAACACCAATGAATACACAACTCAGTTCTGTAAATAGGATTAGAAGCTGTTTGTAACTTAACTTATATAGCTACAAGTTAGACGTAAATAAACGCCAATGAATAAACAAATCAGTTCTGTAAATAGGATTAGAAGCTGTTTGTAACTTAACTTATATAGCTACAAGATAGACGTAAATAAACGCCAATGAATAAACAAGTCAGTTCTGTAAATAGGATTAGAAGCTGTTTGTAACTTAACTTATATAGCTACAAGTTATACGTAAATAAACACCAATGAATACACAAGTCAGTTATATAAATAGGATTAGAAGCTGTTTGTAACTTAACCTATATAGCTACAAGTTAGACGTAAATAAACGCCAATGAATACACAAGTCAGTTATGTAAATAGGGTTAGAAGCTGTTTGTAACTTAACTTATATAGCTACAAGTTAGACGTAAATAAACGCCAATGAATAAACAAGTCAGTTCTGTAAATAGGATTAGAAGCTGTTTGTAACTTAACTTATTCAGCTACAAGTTAGACGTAAATAAACGCCAATGAATAAACAAGTCAGTTATGTAAATAGGATTAGAAGCTGTTTGTAACTTAACTTATATAGCTACAAGTTAGACGTAAATAATCGCCATTGAATACACAATTCAGTTCTGTAAATAGGATTAGAAGCTCTTTGTAACTTAACTTATATAGCTACAAGTTATACGTAAATAAACACCAATGAATACACAAGTCAGTTATGTAAATAGGATTAGAAGCTGTTTGTAACTTAACTTATATAACTACAAGTTAGACGTAAATAATCGCCATTGAATACACAATTCAGTTCTGTAAATAGGATTAGAAGCTGTTTGTAACTTAACTTATATAGCTACAAGTTATACGTAAATAAACGCCAATGAATACACAAGACAGATCTGTAAATAGGATTAGAAGCTGTTTGTAACTTAACTTATATAGCTACAAGTTAGACGTAAATAATCGCCAATGAATACACAAGTCGGTTATGTAAATAGGATTAGAAGCTGTTTGTAACTTAACTTATATAGCTACAAGTTAGACGTAAATAAACGCCAATGAATACACAAGTCAGTTCTGTAAATAGGATTAGAAGCTGTTTGTAACTTAACTTATATAGCTACAAGTTAGACGTAAATAATCGCCAATGAATACACAAGTCAGTTCTGTAAATAGGATTAGAAGCTGTTTGTAACCTAACTTATATAGCTACAAGTTAGACGTAAATAATAGCCAATGAATACACAAGTCAGTTCTATAAATAGGATTAGAAGCTGTTTGTAACTTAGCTTATATAGCTACAAGTTAGACGTAAATAAACACCAATGAATACACAAGTCAGTTATGTAAATAGGATTAGAAGGTGTTTGTAACTTAACTTATATAGCTACAAGTTAGACGTAAATAAATACCAATGAATACACAAGTCCGTTCTGTAAATAGGATTAGAGGCTGTTTGTAACTTAACTTATATAGCTACAAGTTAGACGTAAAAAACGCCAATGAATACACAAGTCAGTTCTGTAAAAAGGATTAGAAGCTGTTTGTAACTTAACTTATATAGCTACAAGTTAGACGTAAATAATCGCCAATGAATACACAAGTCAGTTCTGTAAATAGGATTAGAAGCTGTTTGAAACTTAGCTTATATAGCTACAAGTTAGACGTAAATAAACACCAATGAATACACAAGTCAGTTCTGTAAATAGGATTAGAAGCTGTTTGTAACTTAACCTATATAGCTACAAGTTAGAAGTAAATAAACGCCAATGAATAAACAAGTCAGTTCTATAAATAGGATTAGAAGCGGTTTGTAACTTAGCTTATATAGCTACAAGTTAGACGTAAATAAACACCAATGAATACACAAGTCAGTTCTGTAAAAAGGATTAGAAGCTGTTTGTAACTTAACTTATATAGCTACAAGATAGACGTAAATAAACGCCAATGAATAAACAAGTCAGTTCTGTAAATAGGATTAGAAGCTGTTTGTAACTTAACTTATATAGCTACAAGTTATACGTAAATAAACACCAATGAATACACAAGTCAGTTATATAAATAGGATTAGAAGCTGTTTGTAACTTAACCTATATAGCTACAAGTTAGACGTAAATAAACGCCAATGAATACACAAGTCAGTTATGTAAATAGGGTTAGAAGCTGTTTGTAACTTAACTTATATAGCTACAAGTTAGACGTAAATAAACGCCAATGAATAAACAAGTCAGTTCTGTAAATAGGATTAGAAGCTGTTTGTAACTTAACTTATATAGCTACAAGTTAGACGTAAATAAACGCCAATGAATACACAAGTCAGTTCTGTAAATAGGATTAGAAGCTGTTTGTAACTTAACTTATATAGCTACAAGTTAGACGTAAATAATCGCCAATGAATACACAAGTCAGTTCTGTAAATAGGATTAGAAGCTGTTTGTAACCTAACTTATATAGCTACAAGTTAGACGTAAATAATCGCCAATGAATACACAAGTCAGTTCTATAAATAGGATTAGAAGCTGTTTGTAACTTAGCTTATATAGCTACAAGTTAGACGTAAATAAACACCAATGAATACACAAGTCAGTTATGTAAATAGGATTAGAAGGTGTTTGTAACTTAACTTATATAGCTACAAGTTAGACGTAAATAAATACCAATGAATACACAAGTCCGTTCTGTAAATAGGATTAGAGGCTGTTTGTAACTTAACTTATATAGCTACAAGTTAGACGTAAAAAACGCCAATGAATACACAAGTCAGTTCTGTAAAAAGGATTAGAAGCTGTTTGTAACTTAACTTATATAGCTACAAGTTAGACGTAAATAATCGCCAATGAATACACAAGTCAGTTCTGTAAATAGGATTAGAAGCTGTTTGAAACTTAGCTTATATAGCTACAAGTTAGACGTAAATAAACACCAATGAATACACAAGTCAGTTCTGTAAATAGGATTAGAAGCTGTTTGTAACTTAACTTATATAGCTACAAGTTAGAAGTAAATAATCGCCAATGAATACACAAGTCAGTTCTGTAAATAAAATTAGAAGCTGTTTGTAACTTAACTTATATGGCTACAAGTTAGACGTAAATAAACGCAAATGAATACACAAGTCCGTTCTGTAAATAGGATTAGAAGCTGTTTGTAACTTAACTTATATAGCTACAAGTTAGAAGTAAATAATCGCCAATGAATACACAAGTCAGTTCTGTAAATAGGATTAGAAGCTGTTTGTAACTTAACTTATATAACTACAAGTTAGACGTAAATAATCGCCATTGAATACACAATTCAGTTCTATAAATAGGATTAGAAGCTGTTTGTAACTTAACTTATATAGCTACAAGTTAGACGTAAATAATCGCCAATGAATACACAAGTCAGTTATGTAAATAGGATTAGAAGCTGTTTGTAACTTAACTTATATAACTACAAGTCATACGTAAATAATCGCGAATGAATACACAAGTCAGTTATGTAAATAGGATTAGAAGCTGTTTGTAACTTAACTTATATAACTACAAGTTATACGTAAATAAACACCAATGAATTCACAAGTCAGTTCTGTAAATAGGATTAGAAGCTGTTTGTAACTTAACCTATATAGCTACAAGTTAGACGTAAATAATCGCCAATGAATACACAAGTCAGTTCTGTAACTATGAATAGAAACTGTTTGTAACTTAACTTATATAACTACAAGTTATACGTAAATAAACACCAATGAATTCACAAGTCAGTTCTGTAAATAGGATTAGAAGCTGTTTGTAACTTAACCTATATAGCTACAAGTTAGACGTAAATAATCGCCAATGAATACACAAGTCAGTTCTGTAACTATGATTAGAAGCTGTTTGAAACTTAACCTAAATAGCTACAAGTTAGACGTAAATAATCGCCATTGAATACACAAGTCAGTTCTGTAAATAGGATTAGAAGCTGTTTGTAACTTAACTTATATAGCTACAAGTTAGAAGTAAATAATCGCCAATCAATACACAAGTCAGTTCTGTAAATAGGATTAGAAGCTGCTTGTAACTTAACTTATATAGCTACAAGTTAGACGTAAATAATCGCCAATGAATACACAAGTCAGTTCTGTAAATAGGATTAGAAGCTGTTTGTAACTTAACTTATATAGCTACAAGTTAGACGTAAATAATCGCCAATGAATACACAAGTCAGTTCTGTAAATAGGATTAGAAGCTGTTTGTAACTTAACTTATATAACTACAAGTTAGACGTAAATAATCGCCATTGAATACACAATTCAGTTCTATAAATAGGATTAGAAGCTGTTTGTAACTTAACTTATATAGCTACAAGTTAGACGTAAATAATCGCCAATGAATACACAAGTCAGTTCTGTAAATAGGATTAGAAGCTGTTTGTAACTTAACTTATATAACTACAAGTTAGACGTAAATAATCGCCATTGAATACACAATTCAGTTCTATAAATAGGATTAGAAGCTGTTTGTAACTTAACTTATATAGCTACAAGTTAGACGTAAATAATCGCCAATGAATACACAAGTCAGTTATGTAAATAGGATTAGAAGCTGTTTGTAACTTAACTTATATAACTACAAGTTATACGTAAATAATCGCCAATGAATACACAAGTCAGTTCTGTAAATAGGATTAGAAGCTGTTTGTAACTTAACTTATATAACTACAAGTTATACGTAAATAATCGCCAATGAATACACAAGTCAGTTATGTAAATAGGATTAGAAGCTGTTTGTAACTTAACTTATATAACTACAAGTTATACGTAAATAAACGCCAATGAATAAACAAGACAGATCTGTAAATAGGATTAGAAGCTGTTTGTAACTTAACTTATATAGCTACAAGTTAGACGTAAATAATCGCCAATGAATACACAAGTCAGTTATGTAAATAGGATTAGAAGCTGTTTGTAACTTAACTTATATAACTACAAGTTATACGTAAATAAACGCCAATGAATAAACAAGTCAGTTCTGTAAATAGGATTAGAAGCTGTTTGTAACTTAACCTATATAGCTACAAGTTATACGTAAATAAACACCAATGAATAAACAAGTCAGTTCTGTAAATAGGATTAGAAGCTGTTTGTAACTTAACTTTTATAGCTACAAGTTAGACGTAAATAATCGCCAATGAATACACAAGACAGTTCTGTAAATAAAATTAGATGCTGTTTGTACCTTAACTTATATAGCTACAAGTTAGACGTAAATAAACGCAAATGAATACACAAGTCCGTTCTGAAAATAGGATTAGAAGCTGTTTGTAACTTAACTTATATAGCTACAAGTTAGACGTAAATAATCGCCAATGAGTACACAAGTCAGTTCTGTAAATAGGATTAGAAGCTGTTTGTAACTTAACTTATATAGCTACAAGTTAGACGTAAATAAATACCAATGAATACACAAGTCCGTTCTGTAAATAGGATTAGAGGCTGTTTGTAACTTAACTTATATAGATACAAGTTAGACGTAAAAAACGCCAATGAATACACAAGTCAGTTCTGTAAATAGGATTAGAAGCTGTTTGTAACTTAACTTATATAGCTACAAGTTAGACGTAAATAATCGCCAATGAATACACAAGTCAGTTCTGTAAATAGGATTAGAAGCTGTTTGTAACCTAACTTATATAGCTACAAGTTAGACGTAAATAATCGCCAATGAATACACAAGTCAGTTCTGTAAATAGGATTAGAAGCTGTTTGTAACTTAGCTTATATAGCTACAAGTTAGACGTAAATAAACACCAATGAATACACAAGTCAGTTATGTAAATAGGATTAGAAGCTGTTTGTAACTTAACTTATATAGCTACAAGTTAGACGTAAATAAACACCAATGAATACACAAGTCAGTTCTGTAAATAGGATTAGAAGCTGTTTGTAACTTAACCTATATAGCTACAAGTTAGACGTAAATAATCGCCAATGAATACACAAGTCAGTTCTGTAAATAGGATTAGAAGTAAATAATCGCCAATGAATACACAAGTCAGTTCTGTAAATAGGATTAGAAACTGTTGTAACTTAACTTATATAGCTACAAGTTAGACGTAAATAATCGCCAATGAATACACAAGACAGTTCTGTAAATAAAATTAGAAGCTGTTTGTAACTTAACTTATATAGCTACAAGTTAGACGTAAATAAACGCAAATGAATACACAAGTCCGTTCTGTAAATAGGATTAGAAGCTGTTTGTAACTTAACTTATATAGCTACAAGTTAGACGTAAATAATCGCCAATGAATACACAAGCCAGTTCTGTAAATAGGATTAGAAGCTGTTTGTAACTTAACTTATATAACTACAAGTTAGACGTAAATAATCGCCATTGAATACACAATTCAGTTCTATAAATAGGATTAGAAGCTGTTTGTAACTTAACTTATATAGCTACAAGTTAGACGTAAATAATCGCCAATGAATACACAAGTCAGTTATGTAAATAGGATTAGAAGCTGTTTGTAACTTAACTTATATAACTACAAGTTATACGTAAATAATCGCCAATGAATACACAAGTCAGTTATGTAAATAGGATTAGAAGCTGTTTGTAACTTAACTTATATAACTACAAGTTATACGTAAATAAACGCCAATGAATAAACAAGTCAGTTCTGTAAATAGGATTAGAAGCTGTTTGTAACTTAACCTATATAGCTACAAGTTATACGTAAATAAACACCAATGAATAAACAAGTCAGTTCTGTAAATAGGATTAGAAGCTGTTTGTAACTTAACTTTTATAGCTACAAGTTAGACGTAAATAATTGCCAATGAATACACAAGACAGATCTGTAAATAAAATTAGATGCTGTTTGTACCTTAACTTATATAGCTACAAGTTAGACGTAAATAAACGCAAATGAATACACAAGTCCGTTCTGAAAATAGGATTAGAAGCTGTTTGTAACTTAACTTATATAGCTACAAGTTAGACGTAAATAATCGCCAATGAGTACACAAGTCAGTTCTGTAAATAGGATTAGAAGCTGTTTGTAACTTAACTTATATAGCTACAAGTTAGACGTAAATAAATACCAATGAATACACAAGTCCGTTCTGTAAATAGGATTAGAGGCTGTTTGTAACTTAACTTATATAGATACAAGTTAGACGTAAAAAACGCCAATGAATACACAAGTCAGTTCTGTAAATAGGATTAGAAGCTGTTTGTAACTTAACTTATATAGCTACAAGTTAGACGTAAATAATCGCCAATGAATACACAAGTCAGTTCTGTAAATAGGATTAGAAGCTGTTTGTAACCTAACTTATATAGCTACAAGTTAGACGTAAATAATCGCCAATGAATACACAAGTCAGTTCTGTAAATAGGATTAGAAGCTGTTTGTAACTTAACCTATATAGCTACAAGTTAGACGTAAATAATCGCCAATGAATACACAAGTCAGTTCTGTAAATAGGATTAGAAGTAAATAATCGCCAATGAATACACAAGTCAACTTAACTTATATAGCTACAAGTTAGACGTAAATAATCGCCAATGAATACACAAGACAGTTCTGTAAATAAAATTAGAAGCTGTTTGTAACTTAACTTATATAGCTACAAGTTAGACGTAAATAAACGCAAATGAATACACAAGTCCGTTCTGTAAATAGGATTAGAAGCTGTTTGTAACTTAACTTATATAGCTACAAGTTAGACGTAAATAATCGCCAATGAATACACAAGCCAGTTCTGTAAATAGGATTAGAAGCTGTTTGTAACTTAACTTATATAACTACAAGTTAGACGTAAATAATCGCCATTGAATACACAATTCAGTTCTATAAATAGGATTAGAAGCTAACTAAATACTCATAGGACACTGTTGTAACTGTGTACGTAACTGTAAACTCGCAGACTACAGATGTAACTATGCAAGTGACTACAACCCCATAGACTACAGTCTTAACTATCCAAATAGCCATACACTCTCAGGTTACTGCCGTAGCTATGCTAGTAACTAAATACTCATAGGACACTGTTGTAACTGTGTACGTAACTGTAAACTCGCAGACTACAGATGTAACTATGCAAGTAACTAAATACTCATAGGACACTGTTGTAACTGTGTACGTAACTGTAAACTCGCAGACTACAGATGTAACTATGCAAGTAACTAAATACTCATAGGACACTGTTGTAACTGTGTACGTAACTGTAAACTCGCAGACTACAGATGTAACTATGCAAGTAACTAAATACTCATAGGACACTGTTGTAACTGTGTACGTAACTGTAAACTCGCAGACTACAGATGTAACTATGCAAGTAACTAAATACTCATAGGACACTGTTGTAACTGTGTACGTAACTGTAAACTCGCAGACTACAGATGTAACTCTGCAAGTAACTAAATACTCATAGGACACTGTTGTAACTGTGTACGTAACTGTAAACTCGCAGACTACAGATGTAACTATGCAAGTAACTAAATACTCATAGGACACTGTTGTAACTGTGTACGTAACTGTAAACTCGCAGACTACAGATGTAACTATGCAAGTGACTAAATACTCATAGGACACTGTTGTAACTGTGTACGTAACTGTAAACTCGCAGACTACAGATGTAACTATGCAAGTAACTAAATACTCATAGGACACTGTTGTAACTGTGTACGTAACTGTAAACTCGCAGACTACAGATGTAACTATGCAAGTAACTAAATACTCATAGGACACTGTTGTAACTGTGTACGTAACTGTAAACTCGCAGACTAGAGATGTAACTATGCAAGTGACTACGTCCGTACCTTTTCAAGTAACCATGTTTATACATGTAATTTTATATTTACAGCTTTCATAAGCAGCGTTTGTCGAAATCAATGGGAAATATATTTTCCCAGTCAGGCACAGTCTGTCCATTGAGACCACTCAGGTTAATTTGTTTTCGAATTTTCGCTAAAACGTGACGCTGGGCTTCATTATCTTTGAATCTCGTTGCAGCACATTGATTGGTCATAAAGATATATGGTATTCAATCAACTTCGGTTGTCACAAACCACCTCCGCTGGTTATTCCCTGTTTGTTCTAAGGGGCAATGTTATTTTCTAAATAGCTTTATATATCATGAACTTTCTCACCTATAAAACATACGTTTAGAAGCACTGAAACTATTTGCTTTCATATCTCATTTGTCATTACAGAGTTTCCGTTCATTATAATTTGTTGAAAACCTATTCACGGTGCTTCTTGTTGCCAACATTGCTACGTTCGTATTGAATGAAACGAAAATATAGAAATTTGGGATGATGTAATTAACATAAAAATCTCTCTAGGTTGTTGAAAGAGACCACCACAAGTCACAAGCAACCAATTTGATTGTACTGCAGATGATATGAACTGTTCAAGAGCTATTATTTTCCATAACCACAGATGTAATAAAAAAAAAAATCCGCACACTAAAGTTTAGCTTCCTTTTTGTATTATGTATTTGAAGGGTCTAGGAAAACTTTATAATTTTGTTTTTTTTTAATGTTAAAAACAAATTCTAACCATTCATTCTGTGATTGTTAGTTTTGTTTGATTATTTCAAATAACAAAATTATTGCTGACGTAATTTTTACGCTAACGTAGCTATTTTGTTTTCCTTATTATAAAAAGTATTTTTACAATTGAGGTCCTTGTTAGCTAAAACCCAATCTCTCATTATGATTTTATTCTCATCCAATCCTAGCTTTGATAGAGGATTAAATCCCTAACCTAACCTAAGCCATCGGGAGGCTAGTTCCATTGCAAACGTTTTACCCTACAAGAGACATAATTAATACTCCTACAATTCTAGTAAAATACTTGTTTTCATCAAAATAAACAATGTTTTCGAGTTAGGCTGTATCCTACCACTCGTTTAACGTCATTATATATGTACGACTCTGTGTGATATTTTATTCTTATCCTCCCTGGCCCTTCCTACATTATCGTTTCTCTAGCAAAGTTCGTATTAGGTTTCTAAAAGCAAAGTTATTTTGAAATAATATGAAAATAATTTCCTTAAGTTTATATTTCGAGATGTATAAAAGCCTAAAGTTCTCTTTCTAATGTTTATCTTTTAATTACTTAATTTACTCAACTTTGATGTAACGTGAATTGCCTGATATTTCGCGCCACGTCACTCGTTGCCTGATATGTTTCCTCTTTGAAGTTCGTATTTAGCGTTTAGAGACGAAACACAGTTGAAACTAACCTTCCAAAAATTATTAAGTGTGTATTGATTTTCTTTTCGGAGACATAAATTTCAATGTAAAATATTTCATCCGCTATCTTTGGCAATATCCATAGTGAATATTTCTCACCTACTTGGACTTGATTAATCGATACCTATGCTACCGACAAGCATTTATGTGCGTTTGAAATCCATCATCATGACAAGCAACTAGGGCCAAATGATTCTCCCGAGTTCAGGGAGATAGCTGTCTTTGATCTTGGGACAAGCAATTATGCCTGAGTTAACTCTGATCTTGCCAGAGGGATGATAGTTGAGTTTCATCTTAAAAACTCATTGCTATTTAGTTACAATGAATTAACTTTAATAATATATTTTTAAATACTAAAAATCAGGGTTATTTAACTTGTTTATCCTGAAATATCATCCCTTGAATTGCCTTGTGTAATTATTATACCGGTGTCTGTTGAGGAGATTTGTCGACCTCTACAGTGGACTTGTAGGCCTACGTGACGGTAATCAGAACACATGTTTCTTTTCCCTCTTTCATTTGAGCGAGTTAGATCAATCATTCACAATCACTCATCCCGGACAGTTGTTTTATTACAATCTATAACAAAATTTAATTTATAAAATTCCCCTGTGTTAAGGATTTTTTGAGTACATATTCATCTCAATAGCTTATAAAGTTTGCATTTTTATCGTTTAAACGATTCTGATTTATATTTCTTTAGAAATTGTTAAGAATTTTTCAATTCTTTCTATTAGTTTACACTCTCCGTATACATATCTTGTATCTTGTACCTATTTTGTTCAAATTTCCAATCGTTAATAAAATACTATTGATTCATTCATTCAAGTACAAATACATTTTTTTAATCTTGTAGTGGATGGCACTTGATGTTAATAAAGATTTAACAAATATTAATTCATTGAATAAATTTAATGAAATAATTTTAGTTTTATATGGAAGAAAACCCTTTCACAAAGGGTGTAGGTATACAATATAGTTATTTCATCCCATTCGGTTTAAAATAAGTGATAACATATGATTTCATAAAACAGCTAATTTTATGTTATAGATTGTGTGTTAGAACAGCTGTTTTAACGCATATTCTATGTTACTTTATTTATATTAATTATAAATATTTAATAAAAAGAAACTAAAATATAATTTTTATTTGTGGATCTAAGTAGAAATTGAGTTTTAAAAATTCTTTTTTTATATTACTTGATAGTCTTAAAGCTGTCAAATAATATTTCAATAATTAAATAATTTTAATAATTATTTCTGTTTATATTTTCCCACTTAATATTTTCATTCTCCCATTTGTATAAATATATGTATATTAATTGTAATTATCTAATAAAAAGTAAGTAAAATAATTTTTTCTTTCTTGACCTAAGTAGGAATTTACTTTTTTTGTATTATTATAAACAACACAATATCAAGAGCATAGTGGTACAATATATTACAATGAAAATATTGGAAAGAGCCCCAATACCACAAAAATAATCAAAAATATTACTCTACTTACTTGGTATCACTCTAGTTTGTATTTTCTTGTTTGCTAGATTGTAATTTTTAATAAGACCCTGTAATGATGATGACATGGTCGTCGAAATGTACATAAGGGTTTAATCTTAAGTAACTTGTTTTATTTGTTATTTTTGATTATTTTTGTGGTATTGAGGCTCTTTCCAATATTTTCATTGTATTATAAACAAATTTAACAATTTTCACAAAACTTAATTATAAACTGAAATTAATATAAACATTTCCTTGATCTTTTTAAAATTCAAAGTAATTAAATAAAAACATAGCCAAAAGCATCTGTGACGAGTTTCATTGTCTTCTAAGCGGCCCTTTGTTCTTTCTATTTAATGCTGAAGCAATAAGAGAATTTGCAATTTCATTGGATGTTAACCACCTCCGCCGGAAGCCGCTGACAAAATATACTGAAATCTATTTAAATGTAAAAAGGTTTCTGCTTTGTGGTTCAGTCGTTGTGCGCCGGAAAATCTGTTGTGACGTAAATAGAGGCCGATAACGTCGCCTCATTAAAGCGATTTTGTTGTCAAAACAAAATGTTTGTTACGTACGTACCTACAGTGCAGCTGTACGCTTCACGCAATCATTAGGATGAAGGATTTGTGTAATTTGGAGGCAAAATATAGAATAACAGGCAGTAAAATTGTCTAAACGTTTTACCAAAGGCATAAAAAAACGCTATTTTAAAATTGTTGCTGGAATATGTAGTAACTTATATACTGTATTAAGGATGTTTTAATAAAATGTACCTATTTAATATACTATCAAACTTTTGTTTTCGTAAACCGAAAGAGTATATTTTATTTCTAGTGAAAAAGTAATTTAATAACATTTTCGAAGAGTCATATGAACGTCTTTGAGTAAAAAGATAAATTAATTAAAAACGCTTCTTGTATTTAATATGATGCTAAAAGTGAATTCGAATCTCTTTTCTTTCAGCGACTCTTTTGATTACAATTTTTTAAGCATTCTTTTATATCTAAGTATTTCCTTTAAGTATCTACTTCTTTTTTAATTCCTACTATTAGTTCTCTTTCTCTCTCTCTCTCTCTCTCTCTCTCTCTCTCTCTCTCTATATATATATATATATATATATATATATATATATATATATATATATATATATATACAAATACATGTAGGTGTGTGTATATATATATATATATATATATATATATATATATATATATATATATATATATACAAATACATGTAGGTGTGTGTGTGTGTGTGTGTGTGTGTGTGTTGAAACGGTCTGAATTAACGTTTCAATTAAGAAACTAATAATTTCTTATTCTTTAAATAACAAGTTTAATATTTAAATAATAAGGTTTTAATTTATGGTATAATAAACATAGTAAAGAGTCAAGAAGTCAATAAAATTTTGAGTAAGTATTATTAAGACAAATTAAAAATTATAATAGCATAAAATTGTAATAACTAACTAAATTTGACAAACGAGAGTGAAGTGAAAAATTTTCTAAGTGCCGAAAAATGCTAACTTGAGAACTAGGCCACATAGAACTATCATCGACATTTTGAAATGACCAGAAAAATCCATAATAAACAGTAGTGAAAACAGAATTTAAAAAACTCAAAGAACAAAAAAGTTACAACCATTTAAAAATAATAGACATTTTTCAGTGTTCTAAAACAGATAACAAAATTATGCAAGTTAAAATTAATACGTTGTCCAACCCGCCCGTACAAGAAACAAGCACGGAGATAGCGACGAGCTGAGAGGGGAGGGGAAGGGTGACACAGCCGCAATAAATACAGGAACTTAAGGACCTGTAAGGCAGTCTGTAAACATTTTTTAATACGAGGTGCTAACGGCCGCTATGTCGGATCGCGCCTAGGACAATCATCACCAGGCCTGATGGGACCAAACTAGCCACGTTCCTGCCGTCTACTTCCATCCATGGACGAAGGCTCCAGACTCAGCCTCCAGGACGCGGAAATGGAGAAAGACTTCCATCGACTTACCAGGGATGGCAACTTCCGATGTCCAGGGACCAGGGAATCCAGACGAGAGGACTCCAAGACCGGCAGGGAAATCCTTGGCAAGTCATTTTCTCTATTACATACAAATTAACGTCAAATTTAGTCAGTTAAATTTATTAAATTCAAATTACCAATTAAACTTAAACAATGACTTCATTCTATGTTGAATAATCAAATAAATCTTAAAAGTAATAAAATTAATTAGTATAACAAAATTGTTGAAATAATGAATAATAAATATTAAATTTACAAAGTGGTTTTGGCCATAAGCCAATCATTTTCAAGAAGACCAGATTTATTGAATCATATAAACTTTAAAATTATTTATAATAAAATGTGAATTTACCAATTCACTCTTGAAATAAGAAGATAAAGTATTTTATTATATTAAATTTGGAAATAATTTTTTTTATATGTAAATGTAATTAATGAATTGTATGTGAAATGTAGGTTTTAAATATGTGAAAATTAACGAACTTTTAATTAATAATTTGTGCAGATAAAGAGAGATCTAAATATGTTTTATTTGAAAAGAAAATTAGTTTAGTATAAAAGCAGTAATTAAATGCATTATAAAAACTTACAGTGAATTTATCCAGTGTTGAACAACCAAAAAACCTTTTAGTTTTTTCCAACTGGTAAATAATGATTATAAAATCAGAGTACAGTTTTAATTAAATTTCATTAATTAATATATATATAAAATTCAGAACTTAATGTTTTGTCAAACGAGTTCTCTCCTGAGAACAATTTTATTGAGCTATTCTAAAAATTAATTGGTTTTTTGTATTGAAGCCCAGAGACGATGTCTACTGGCAGATCATGTTTAAAGAACACAGGAGCCTTTTAAAATAGGTATCTTAAACATGATCATATTTTGCACGTCCCCTTGCTGTGCCTGCAGATCTCATGAAGTGGTAAGATACTCTGAAAATTTTGTGTGTTCATATAAATGTTGTTTCTTTCCAGCTGACTATTTTACTGACATGTGTCACTTAATACAGACCCAACAAACCTGCCAACCAACTTAGGGGAGGTCAGTAGAGAAGGCGTTGGGGTAGATGGGTCGCTTGGGAGGGAACCAATAGGAAAGCCGGATGTGTTACCCCACCACTTTCCAAGATGGCGGCGCCCATATGGCGGGAACAAGATTGCGGCGCCCATAAGCGCGGGAACAAGATGACGTCTCACTCTAGTGACCTAACCTAAGAAAAAGTGTTGTATGTGTATGGGGTGTATGTTGGTTAGATGTGGGGGTGGGTTCGCCCCGGGGATTGTTTTAAATAATATATAAAATTGCCTAAAAACGATCGGTTAGATCAAATGACCAACATTTCAACTAAACAACTGTCTTACGCTAAGTTTAACCGACCAACATACACCAAGTTCAAATAGTCAACAGTCTGCACGGGAATCGGCCTATCACATTGCAGGGGCTCGGTAGTGCTGTCAAACCCAAGTCACTTAGACGGCCTGTAACCTACCCCTACGTGTGTTGTGTGTTAGGGGTGAGTTTTGTGGGTCACGGGGGATAGATGTCATAGTGTCTTAACCTAACTCACCCTTATGTGTTTGTTGTGTTTGGATTGTATATTGGGTATATGCGGGGTGGGTCCGGGGGATGGGGGTAGTTTATAATAATAATATATGAAATCATCAAAAAATGATCGGAACGATCAAGTGACCAACGTTTCAACTAAACAACATTGAAACACTGTTTTACGCTAATTTTAACCAACCAATTTACACTCATTTCAATCCACCAACAATTACGTTAAATTCAAATAGACAACAAACTGTGCGGGAATCGGCCTATCACATTGCAGGGGCTCGGTAGGCTTACACAACACAGCGCAAACGGCCTCAGTAAGACGTGTAGGCTTATTACTATGTTAAGCCAACATGCATTTATAGCCCTATATAGTGTGTTAAACAAATATACATGTAAACCTACATAGATTTATATACTGTGTTAAGCCAATATGTATGATAGCCCACATACTTTGTTAAACAAATGTGCATGTAAGCCTACATACATACTATGCTAACCCGACATACATGAGCCCCTACATGGGCCTACTATGTCGGTAAACCACTGGCCAAAGCCTTTATGATCTGAGGTATACACACATTTACACCTCTTCTATCAGGTAGAGCCTCAGGTAGGTATATGGTACAGCTACCAATGCATACCACCATAGCTATGTAAAAGCAGCTACCAATGCATAAAATATCACGGCTACGTAGATGACGGTCAACAAATATTACAATATAATTAAAAAATCACGCAACCTATATACATACAGTGTTAAGCCAACATTCATGTTAACCTATATAAGCTTATATACTATGTTAAGCCAGACTGCAATATACTCTAAATAGCCCTATATATTGTGTTGAACCAATATGCAGGTTAACCTATATACATCCTGTATTAGACCAATATCCCACATAGGCTTATATAATATGTTAAACCAGCATGAATGATAGCCTATATAGTGTGTTAAACAAATATGCGTGTAAACCTACATAAATAATATGCTAAGCCTACATACTGTGTTAAACAAATATGTGTGTAAACCGAATAAATACTATGCTAAGCCAACATGCATGCTATTCTACATAGGCGTATATACTATGTTAAGCCTACATACATGATAGCCTACATACTGTGTTAAACAAATATGTGTGTAAGCCTGCATACATATTATGCTAAGCCGACGTGGGCCTACAAATTATATCCGATGCATATTTTAGCTAATGGTTATCACGCAGTATCCGACGAGTAGCCTGACTACAAGTTAACACATAGTATCCGATGCATAGCTAGGCTAATCATGAACACATAGTATCAGGTGAGTAGCTCGCCTACAAATTACCACATAATAACCGATACATAACCTAGCTAATCATTAACGCATAGTATCCGATGCATAGCTTGACGATGGGTTAACACATAGTATCCGATGCATAGCTAGGCTAAGGGCTAACTAATGGTTGGCTTGACTATGGGTCAACACATAATATCCGATGTGTAGTTTGACTAATGGTTAACATATAGGCCTAATATCCGAGGTGTAGCTTGACTAATGGTTAACACATAATATTCGATGTGTAGCTTGACTAATGGTTAACACATAATATCCGATGTGTAGCTTGACTAATGGTTAGCACATAATATCCAATGCATAACTTGACTAGTGGTTAACACATTATATCCAATGCATATCCTGACTAGGGCAAACACATGGTATCCAAAGCATAGCTTGACTAATGACCGACATATAGTATCCGATGCATAACTGGGCTAATGGTTAACAATGAACTACAAGTTAATACATAATATCCAGTGCATAGCTAGGCTAATGGTTAATACATAGTAGTCGATGCATAGCCCGACTAGGGCTAACACATATTATCCGATTCACAGATTGACCAGGGGTTATCACATAGTATCCGATGAGTAGGTTGACTACAAGTTAACACATAATATCTATTGCATAGCTTGGCGAAAGATTAACACATAGTATCAGATGAGTTGATTGACTACAAGTTAACACATAATTTCCAATGCATAGCCTGACTATGGGTTAACACATAGTATCCGGTGAGTAGATTGACTAATGGTTAACACATAGTATCCGAGGCATAACTAGGCTAATGGTTAACACATAGTACCCGATGCATAGCTTGACTAAGGCAAACACATAGTATCCGAGGCATAGATTGACTAATGGTTAACACGCGGTATCCAAAGCATAGCTTGACTATGGTTCAACACATAGTATCCGATGAGTAGATTGACTAATGGTTAACATAATATTCATTGCATAGCTTGACTACTAGGTAACACATAATATTCAATGCATAGCTTAGCTAATGATTAACACATAGTATCTGATGCATAGCTAGGCTAATGTGTAAAACATAGTAGCCGATGCATAACTTGACTAGGGCTAACACATAGTATCCGATACATATATTGACTATGGGTTATCACATACTATCCGATGAGAGGCCTGAATACAAGTTAACACATAATATCCAATGCATAGCTTGGGTAATGTTCAACATATAGTTAGCCTACATTCTGTGTTAAGCCAATATGTATGCTAAGCCGACATACATGATTCCCCAGCTTCGTACATGCAAGGGGCTTCCCAAACTTGATATACAATCGCTGTAAATACTATACCACTCAACAAACAGGTTAATCGGCAGCTACTAGACACAGATCTACGACAATGCAGAGTAACCTTAAGTGTTACCCACACCCTGACAACAAATACCTAACCTGACAACAGATACCTAGCCTGACAACAGATAAATAGCATGACGACGGATACATAGCCTGACAACAAATACCTAACCTGAAAAGAAACACATAGCCTGACAACAAAGCTAGATCAAATGACCAACGTTTCAACTAAACAACATTGAAAAAACTGTCTCTTGTCCCCGTTTAAACAACTAACTTACACGAAGTTTAAACGAACAACATTCACACCGGGTTCAAAAGCGTTATGGTTAGTGAAGGCACTGACAAAAGCCTTTATGATCTGAGCCTTAGGCCGTAGACATAATTATAGCTACCAACGCATACCACTATATCTATGTAGAAACTGTTATCCACCGGCCAAGGCCTATATGATCTAAGCTTTACACATATTGTCCAGGTATGTTGTATCAATTACACCCTCTCGACCCGTGGACTAAGACAATAGTTACTTAAACACCTCAATCAATTCTTAGGTAAAGCTACCTTTGAGTCAGACCTTAGGTAAAGTCATCTTGGAGTCAGGCCTTGGGTAAAGCCACCCAGGAGCCAGGTCTTAGGTAAAGCTACCCTGGAGTAGGGCCTTAGGTAAAGTCACCCTGGAGAAAGGCCTTAGGTAAAAGCCATCCCGAAGTCAGGCCCTAGGTTAAGCTACCTTGGAGTCAGGCCTTATTTGAAGCCTCTTTGGGGCTAGACTTTAGGTAAAGCTATCTTAGAGTCAGCCCTTAAGTAAAGCCACTCCGGAGACAGGCCATAGGTAAAACCAGCCTTGAGTAAGGTCTTAGGTAAAGCTACCTTGGAGTCAGCCCTTAGGTAAACTCAACCCCTGAGTCAAACCATAGGTAACGCCTACCAGGAGTGGTAAAACGGCAATCAATCCATGCACAATCTCAATAGCTACGTAAAGGCACCTAATATTGCATACCCTATCACAATAACTCCTTAGAAACGGCTACCACTTAACAATAGCTACGTAAAATCTGTTAACAACCCATGACCAAAGTATATAATTACCTCTATCAACGCATGACCAACGACAATAGCTACGTATAGACATCTACTAATGCCTGACCTAAGCCAATAGTTACGTAAAGTCAATGCATTTTACCTATTGTCATAGCCCCGTGAAGACAGCTACAATATCATACCCTATCGCAATAGTATACATCGTGTATTAATCCATTATGTATGTTACCCTACATAGCTTTGTTGAATACATTACGTTTGTTGAGTGGTATAGTATTTACAGCGATTGTATATCAAGTTTGGGAAGCCCCTTGCATGTACGCAGCTGGGGAATCATGTATGTCGGCTTAGCATACATATTGGCTTAACACAGAATGTAGGCTAACTATATGTTGAACATTACCCAAGCTATGCATTGGATATTATGTGTTAACTTGTATTCAGGCCTCTTATCGGATAGTATGTGATAACCCATTGTCAATCTATGTATCGGATACTATGTGTTAGCCCTATTCAAGTTATGCATCGGCTACTATGTGTTACACATTAGCCTAGCTATGCATCAGATACTATGTGTTAATCATTAGCTAAGCTATGCATTGGATATTATGTGTTACCTTGTAGTCAAGCTATGCATCGGATATTATGTATTAACCATTAGTCAATCTACTCACCGGATACTATGTGTTAACCCATAGTCAGGCTATGCATTGGATATTTTGTGTTAACTTGTAGTCAATCTACTCATCTGATACTATGTGTTAACCTTTCGCCAAGCTATGCAATAGATATTGTGTGTTAGTTTGTAATCAACCTACCCGTCGGATACTTTGTGATAACCCCTAGTCAAGCTATGCTTTGGATACTGTTTGTTAAACCATACTCAAGCTATGCATTGGATATTATGTGTTAACTTGTAGTAAAGGTACACAACGGCTACTATGTGTTAACCATTAGCCTAGCTATGCACTGGATATTATGTATTAACTTGTAGTCATTCTACTCATCGGGTACTATTTGTTAAACCCTAGTCAAACTATTTGTTGGTTTTTTGTGTTAAACATTAGTCAAGCTACACATCGGATATTATGTGTTAACCCATAGTCACGCTAACAATTGGTTAACCATTAGCCCAGCTATGCATCGGATACTATATGTTGGTCATTAGTCAAGCTATGCTTTGGATACCATGTGTTAACCATTAGTCAATCTATGCATCGGATACCATGTGTTTGCCCTAGTCAAGCCATGCATTGGATATTATGTGTTAACCACTAGTCAAGTTATGCATTGGATATTATGTTTTAACCACTAGTCAAGCTACACATCGGATATTATGTGTTAACCATTAGTCAAGCTACACATCGGATATTATGTGTTAACCATTAGTCAAGCTGCACCTCGGATATTATGTGTTGACCCATAGTCATGCCAACCATTAGTTAGCCATTAGCCTAGCTATGCACCAGATACTATGTGTTAATCCATCGTAAAGCTATGCATCGGATACTATGCGTTAATGATTAGCTAGGTTATGTATCGGTTATTATGTGGTAATTTGTAGGCGAGCTACTCATCTGATACTATGTGTTAATGATTAGCCTAGCTATGCATCGGATACTATGTGTTAACTTGTAGTCAGGCTACTCGTCGGATACTGCGTGATAACCATTAGCTAAACTATGCATTGGATATAATTTGTAGGCCCACGTCGGCTTAGCATAGTATTTATGTAGGTTTACACGTATATTTGTTTAACACACTATATAGGGCTATCATGTATGTTGGCTTAACATAGTATATAAGCCTTTGTAGAATAGCATGCATGTTGGCTTAGCATAGTATTTATTTGGTTTACACACATATTTGTTTAACACACTATATAGGGCTAACACGTACGTTGGCTTAACATAGTAAGTAAGCCTTTGTAGAATATCATGCATGTTGGCTTAGCATAGTATTTATGTAGGTTTACACGCATATTTGTTTAACACAGTATGTAGGTTTAGCATATTATTTATATAGGTTTACACGCATATTTGTTCAACACACTATATAGGCTATCATTCATGCTGGTTTATTATATTATATAAGACCCACAAAACTCACCCCTAACACACAACACACTTGAGGGTAGGTTACAGGCCGTCTAAGTGACTTGGGTTTGACAGCACTACCGAGCCCCTGCAATGTGATAGGCCGATTCCCGCGCAGACTGTTTACTATTTGAACTTGGTGTAAATGTTGTTCGTTTGAACTTCGTGTATGTTGGTCGGTTAAACTTAGCGTAAGACAGTTGTTTAGTTGAAACGTTTGTCATTTGATCTAACCGATCGTTTTTAGGCAATTTTATATATTATTTAAAACAATCCCCGGGGCGAACCCATCCCCACATCTAACCAACATACACCCCATACACATACAACACTTTTTCTTAGGTTAGGTCACTAGAGTGAGACGCCATCTTGTTCCCGCGCGTATGGGCGCCGCCATCTTCTTCTCGCCATTTGGGCGCCGCCATCTTGGAAAGTGGTGGGGATAACAAATCCGACTATCCCTGTGGTTTCCTCCCAAGCGACCCATCTACCCCAACGCCTTCTCTACTGAGGTCATACAAACGTTACGGTAGGAGTCAGCGGGAATAGACTTGCATTTGGGCGTGGTACATTACGCGGGAACACAAGACAAATTTAGGGATCTTAACACGGTACACAAAACGGTGTAAGCAGCAGATATATAAATATATAATTCTGCCAAGGGAGGGGGGACGTTGCAGTGTGTGTGTGTGTGTGTGTGTGTGTGTGTGTGTGTGTGTGTGTGTGTGTGTGTGAGTGAGTGTGTGTGTGTGTGTGTTTGTTGCAACGGCCAGAATGACCGATCCAAATAAATCTGGTATTGGTACAGATAAATGTAACTAAGCCTAGAATAGTTAAATAGATCAATCAAATAATATTCCAATTATTTCATAGTATTATAATCAAAATGTTAAATATAGGGAAAATCAATGTAAACTAAAGTAATTAGAACTAAATAGACAAACTGGGAATGTTAGAATAAATTATAAACCAACACAACATTAATTAGGCTAACGGCTAATAGACCGAGTTAAATGAAACAGTAAAAGTGAGGCCTATGGGACCCAGCCAAAATGTATAATATTAAAATAATTTTGACCAAATATTATCAGGGATAGTGAATATAAGTATAAAAATGTGCGGAAAGAAAATTAGGCCGAGCTAGGGAGAGTTGTATTTCTGTAAAGATGCAAATTTTAATTTAAAACATAATAGCCTAAAAATTAAGGTTATCCAAGTATAAAGTTATATTAGTTTCGATAAAAAAACCGCGTGGAGAGATTGTTTATACGATCTTGCCACACTGCAGCGACAGCGCTACCGTCGAAGTTTGAGTTAGCAAGAAGAAACAGCAACTTAATTAAATTAGAAGAAATAAAGACAAACAAATTATTAAATGGAGGTTAAAAAATTGAAATAAAACATTGGAGTAAAGAAATGTATTTCACAAAAATTAAAACTAATTAAAATTCAAATTTACGAAATAAACAAAGTCAGTTACCATAGCAACGGCTTTCTCATTGGTAAAAAAGGTAAGATGGACATCGTAAAGGCGAAAGTTTGAAGAAATTGGTGGGACGAAGCCAAAATAGTGACGCTGAGGCAGAACGTTCATCGAGAGTGGTCGTATTGATACACGCAGAACCATTAACGACCCAATATGTGGTAAGAAGTCCGTATAAAGTGCTACGATGTGACCTGGGGAGTGTACAAATATATGAGCTAAGGCTTATATATATGTTTCTACCAACATCTCGACCAAGAAAATGAAAAAAGAAGCCGAACTTAACAAAATTCACCGACGCCATGCAGTGAAGCCTACATCCAAATCCCATGGAAGCTGTGAACATGCCCAAAGACAACCCAACCATAGAAGATACCTAACGTTTTGCAGTATAAGGTCATATAAACAATTTAATTTTCTTTTAGATAAAATTTTATTTCAAAATATATTAACTTAAAATCAAAATTAACTAAAAATTGAATATCTTAAGGGACTGAAAACTCTCTTAGGTTACCTAAATTAAATAACAAATATTCTAAATTGATTTCCATTCAACCGTTTGCCTGAAGTGAAAATAAAGCTATTGTGTTTAAATAATTTTATCTGATATGGCTTTATTCTTGAAAAATGTATGAAATCCTTTGACTTAGTATAAGTATCAGTAGGAAGTTTTTATTAAATGCCTAGCAGGTTATAACTAATAAGGTTAACCTATAAATAGGTAAATGTTAACCAGAGTCTATTAGTGAATTAAAAGGATTGTTTGTTAAAAGGCATAGCCTAAAGTAACTAGAAATTAACCTTAAAATGTTTGAAAGTAAACAAGACTCTAAAATACGTAAAATTTTAACTTGAATACTCAAAATTATGTGCAAATTAATTATAATAATTGAATTTAAATAGATGATAGTAGACATACTAAGCAATTTTGGATTTTGATAATAATATTAGAAAAAGATATAGTATGTGTATATATATATATATATATATATATATATATATATATGTGTGTGTGTGTGTGTGTGTGTGTGTGTGTGTTAATATAAATAATAATAAAAATGTAAACATAATAAAGGGCGCATATTCTGTACTAATACCATGAAACAAGATAGTCATGGTAAAGTAAGGTTAGGTAAAATTAAAAAAGCTAAATCCTGTTAATTAAAATAAATCAAATAATAATAAGTAATTCTAAATCCTGAGAGGTTTATTCCTTGAAATACAGGTCTCGAACCAAGGTTCGTAGTCAAGGGATAAGCCATTACTCTCGTACGGACAAGGTATGGTCAGAGGAAGACAGGTGAAGAATGGAGAGAAAAGGCTAGTCGGAGGGAAGGTAAGGTCCGTGAGAGTGTGTGCGTAATTAAAAAACTTATACAAAAAAATTTAAAAATGTATATAAAAAACTTTAATAAAAGAGAATTTTTTATTTTAGTTTTCGTCATACATTAAAGATTTTTGCTGATTGGCACTAAACGTTTCAATGTATGAAGAAAATTAAAATAAAAAATTCTTGTATAAGGATTACAATACAGGCCTATTTATTTGTCAACCTCGCTCTTCAACTGTTGTTGGGTTCACTAGCGAACGTCGGAACTGCGATTTTATGCACTGCAAATGAACGGACGTACTCCAGATAATAACTATTAATCATATATAAATATATATATATACACACACACTTCACTGAAGTTTAAATACATTTTTTAAACGGTAGGGGTTGACACTTGATGTTAGTAGTTTTTCAAATATTAATTTAGTCATTAAATTCAAATAAGTAATTCTAGTTTTATATAAAGGACAAGGTATGCAACTTAATACCTTTTTCTTCCCATTTCGCTATAAAATGTGATATGATTTCATAAAACACCTGTTTTAATGCATATGTTATGTTAATTGTAATTATTTAATAAAAAGTAGCTAAAGTAATATTTTTCTTTGTTGTCCTAAGTATGAATTGACTTGACAATTTTTTTTTATATTACGAGTTTTTAATTTAGTAATAATTTGTTTGTTTGTAAAATAACACCAAATAATACTTTGTGGTTTTTTCTTATGAAACCTGCTTTCCCGATACTAATTTTATTTTAAATTGACCACGTAACAGATTCTTTATTATGTTATTAGTCTCAATGAAGATTGTATTTTTGCATCAGTTTCACCACTTTCATGAGAATGTATCTTAGTCTTGTGAGAGCATGGAAACACAAAGATTTTAATTTTTGTATGTTTATTTTGTCACAATTTGTACAATAAGTAAAACTCCTGAGGTATTATGTTTGATGATGTTCTTTGCTTATATTATTACCTACCTTAGACCAAACTTATTATTAATACAAATCCCCTCAAAATAAGTGCGTATTTAAAGTAATAGATAGTGTATGTCTGTCAAAGGTTTCTTGAAATTTCCATACACAACTAACTTTCTTGTCCCATATTTTCTTCTTTAACGTCAGAATTTATTTAAAATTTGCTCAAAATAACGGGGACAGGTTCTCGCCTATCGTATAAGGAAGAAATGTTAGTGGTGTGTGAAAATATTTACACATTACAGTAAACCATCAAACCACAGATAAAGTAAAAATGACAAAGTTTCTTAATTTCCCTTGAGGATTGACTCTTCTACTACGCTAAGCTTAGCTTTACAACTTGTGCTTAGGTGACGTCTAGGATTATATATCCTTCGTGGGACTTTTAAACTCACGATGTTCTTGTCATCATTATGACGGATGTTATCCGTCCATTTAAGTTCAAATACATTTACTTAAACTTGTAGTGGTTGACACTTGATGTTAATACAGTTTTTCAAATATTAATTCATTAATTCAATTTAATAATTAATTTAAGTTTTATATGGGAGAAAAATTTCTCACTAATGAGGTAAGGTATGCAATATAGTAATTTCGTCCCATTTGGCTTAAAATAAGTGATAACATGATTTCATAGAACAACCTGATGTAATGTTATAGGTTATGTGGTAGAACAGCTATTTTAACGCATAGGTTATGTTAGAAAGTAACTAAAATAAAATTTGTCTTTGTTGTCCTAAATAGGAGTTGGCTTTAACAACGTTCCGACTCATGCTACTAATCAATCAAAAGCAAACAGTTGATTCTATATTTTTTTAGTTGTGTCTTTCTGTGTCTAGCGCGCGTGTTCGTGTGTGTAAGTTTTAACTTCTAAATATTCTTTATTTTATAAAATGTATGTACAAAATATTTTCAACTCGTACATTCAGTCTTGAGATGTTTCTTGTGGAGGGAATTGCTATTTTACCATGTAAGTCGAAATAACAGGTGTGATATAAAAGTCGCTTTTGAATATTTGTAACTGTGTACGTTAATCAAAATATTTTTTTTCCAATATTTTGGTAATTCATTCGATATAATAACAGAAATTTGTATGTTTTCAGGTACGTGCATCACCCATTCACAGTTATTGAGCCCAACCCTGGCGTAGTAAAAGGTAAGAAGCGTTCACTAAGAACATGGCTAGGGTACATATAACTGTAATCACCAATGCCAATAAACGCTAACAGGGTTTATTTACAACATGATTTAGTTCTCAAACAAAAATCGTTTGTTTATATCTACACTCGTTTGGCCGCCATTTTGGCTTTGATAACCCTTTTAATATAAATAAAACCATTATCTTTATAACAAGGTTTATTCGTTATACAGTATTTTTTAAATTATCAAGAATTACTTGAATTATCATGTTCCCCCAAAAATAAGTGAAATTACGAAATTATAGATTTGAACAAGAAGAAAGCGACTACCTTTTAATTCGTGCCAATTCCTGGACCCTACTAGATTCCACAGTTTGAGCTGCCCAGATTTTGTGTAGCTCTACTCCATGGTCTGCCTTCCTCAACTCGTTCATTCGTCACGCGTCGCCGCGAATTTAATTCTTTAAAAGCTTACAGCTCTTATCCCTGATTTCCTAAATGGGTTTCACTGATTTTTTCCCGATTTTAAACAGTTTCTTGATAACTTGGTGTTTAATTTTTTATTGTTTTTACATTTAATAGTTTTAAATTTTATTTTAGTGAACTTTAATGTCACTATCTCCAACAAACAATTTACGGTTTATGAATTTTGTAAAACCTCCGTTTTTTTAACTAATTGAAGTTCACCACATTTTGTTTGAATTTTGCCAATTTAGGGACTGAAATCCCTATATAAAAAGGCTTAGGAATCGTACAGTTACATTTTGCCGCCACCTTTTCCCCGCACACATAAATAAGCGGAGTAAGTTGAACGTCGTCTAGCGTTGGCAGTACCTCGAGAATTACTGAGTAACTTCTCCTCGGCTTCAACCACCCTATCCATATTCCTTGGCCTCACCTGTTGTCCCTGATCAAATCGGCAACCTTGTTAGAAAATTACTTAAAATCATATGATCTACCCCTTAAAATGGTCTGATCCCTACGTCACGATTTCCGGGGTTGAAAAACTTTAAATCTTGCCGTAACTTTTTAAATTTTGAATTTTGGCTCGATGTTTTTCATAATTTTTCTTTCTGCACATTTTCAAATGTTGATGAACTTTCTACATGAATTTTGACTTTTCTTCCATTTTTCTTTGTTGCATCATTTATCTCCTTCAAATAAAAAAAAATCCCACCTTTAAAAATGGCTTGACTTTATAAAATTTCTTTGAAAGCTACTTATGGCACTGAATTTATATTTATATTTATTTTCGAGAATTAAAATTTTTATTTTTTAAATTTAAAATTCCCATTGTAACGCTTAAACTCTCAAATTAAGGCCGTTATAGTAGCTGGTTGTTTGATGAAGGCCCTTTCATGTCTGTTGTGTAAATCCTCTGCATCTAGGTGCCTATGTGATTATTTTCACCTACATGGCCACCGAGGTTAGGGCCCTGTCAAGATTGACACGAAGGTACCTAAACTGGTTCCCCCAGTGAATGTCCTCGCCTAGAGGTGTGAAAGCGGGCTTGTTCTATTGAGCATAGGGTACACTTGAGTCAGACTTATTGTTACTCTCTTTAAGGCGTGAGTGTTATGAGGCTTCTAGGTTAGGGCCCTGTCAAGAATAACACGAAGGTACCTAACCTGGTTCCCCCAATGAATTTCCTCGCCTAGAGTTATAAAGCGGGCTTGTTCTACTGAGCATAGGGTACACTTGAGTCAGACTTATTGTTACTCTCTTTAAGGTGTGAGTATTATGAGGGTTCCTGGTTAGGGCCCTGTCAAGAATGACACGAAGGTACCTAACCTGGATCCCCCAGTGAATGTCCTCGACTAGAAGTGTGAAAGCGGGATTGTTCTATTGAGCATAGAGTACACTTGAGTCAGGCCTATTGTTACTCTCTTAAAGGTGTGAGTATTATTAGGGTTCCTTGATAGGGCCCTGTCAAGAATGACACGAAGGTAACTAACCTGATTCCCCCAGTGAATGTCCTCGCCTAGAGCTGTGAAAGCGGGTTCGGACTACTGAACATAGAGTACACTTGAGTCAGAGCTATTGTTACCTCTTCTACAGTATGAGTATTATGAGGCTTCTAGGTTAGGGCCCTGTCAAGAATGACACGAAGGTACCTAACCTGATTCCCCCAGTGAATGTCCTCGCCTAGAGGTGTGAAAGCGGGATTGTTCTATTGAGCATAGAGTACACTTGAGTCAGGCCTATTGTTACTCTCTTAAAAGTGTGAGTATTATGAGGGTTCCTTGATAGGGCCCTGTCAAGAATGACACGAAGGTAACTAACCTGATTCCCCCAGTGAATGTCCTCGCCTAGAAGTGTGAAAGCGGGCTTGGACTACCAACATAGAGTACACTTGAGTCAGACCTATTGTTACTCCTTCTACGGTATGAGTATTATGAGGCTTCTAGGTTAGGGCCCTGTCAAGAATGACACGAAGGTACCTAACCTGATTCCCCCAGTGAATTTCCTCGCCTAGAGCTGTGAAAGCGGGTTCGGACTACTGAACATAGAGTACACTTGAGTCAGACTTATTGTTACCCTCTTTAAGGTGTGAGTATTTTGAGGGTTCCTTGATAGGGCCCTGTCAAGAATGACACGAAGGTAACTAACCTGATTCCCCCAGTGAATGTACTCGCCTAGAGGTGTGAAAGCGGGTTCGGACTACTGAACATAGAGTACACTTGAGTCAGACCTATTGTTACTCCTTCTACGGTATGAGTATTATGAGGCTTCTAGGTTAGGGCCCTGTCAAGAATGACACGAAGGTACCTAACCTGATTCCCCCAGTGAATTTCCTCGCCTAGAGCTGTGAAAGCGGGTTCGGACTACTGAACATAGAGTACACTTGAGTCAGACTTATTGTTACTCTCTTAAAGGTGTGAGTATTATGAGGGTTCCTTGATAGGGCCCTGTCAAGAATGACACGTAGGTAACTAACCTGATTCCCCCAGTGAATGTCCTCGCCTAGAGGTGTGAAAGCGGGTTCCGACTACTGAACATAGAGTACACTTGAGTCAGACCTATTGTTACCTCTTCTACGGTATGAGTATCATGAGGCTTCTAGGTTAGGGCCCAGTGTGAAAGCGTGCTTGTTCTACTGAGGCTAGGGTACACATGAGTCAGACTTATTGTTACTCTCTTTAAGGTATGAGTATTATGAGGGTTCCTGGTTAAGGCCCTGTCAAGAATGACACGAAGGTACCTAACCTGGTCCCTCCAGTGAATGTAACGCCTACAGCTGTGAAAGCGGACTTGTTCTATTGAGCATAGAGTACACTTGAGTCAGGCCTATTGTTACTCTCTCAAAGGTATGAGTATTATGAGGGTTCTAGGTTAGGGCCCTGTCAAGAATGACACGAAGGTACCTAACCTGGTCCCTCCAGTGAATGTAACGCCTACAGCTGTGAAAGCGGACTTGTTCTATTGAGCATAGAGTACACTTGAGTCAGGCCTATTGTTACTCTCTCAAAGGTATGAGTATTATGAGGGTTCTAGGTTAGGGCCCTGTCAAGAATGACACGAAGGTACCTAACCTGGTCCCTCCAGTGAATGTAACGCCTACAGCTATGAAAGCGGACTTGTTCTATTGAGCATAGAGTACACTTGAGTCAGGCCTATTGTTACTCTCTCAAAGGTATGAGTATTATGAGGGTTCCTGGTTAGGGCCCTGTCAAGAATGACACGAAGGTACCTAACCTGGTCCCTCCAGTTAATGTAACGCCTACAGCTGTGAAAGCGGACTTGTTCTATTGAGCATAGAGTACACTTGAGTCAGGCCTATTGTTACTCTCTCAAAGGTATGAGTATTATGAGGGTTCTAGGTTAGGGCCCTGTCAAGAATAACACGAAGGTACCTAACCTGGATCGCTCAGTGAATTTCCTCGCCTAGAGCTGTGAAAGCAGGCTCGTTCTATTGAGCATAGAGTACATTTGAGTCAGACTTATTGTTACTCTCTTAAACGTGTGAGGATTATGAGGGTTCATTGTTAGGGCTCTGTCAAGAATGACACGAAGGTACCTAATCTGGTCCCCCCAGTTAATGTCCACGCCAAGAATGTGAAAGCGGGCTTGTTCTACTGAGCATAGGGTACACTTGAGTCAGACTTATTGTTACTCTCTTTAAGGTGTAAGTATTTTGAGGCTTCTAGGTTAGGGCCCTATCAAGAATGACAAGAAGGTACCAACGCTGATTACCCCAGTGAATGATCTTGCCTAAAGCTGTGATAGCGGGTTTGGACAACTGAAAATAGAGATCACTTGAGTCAGACTTATTGTTACTCTCTTTAAGGTGTGAGTATTATGAGAGTTCCTGGTTAGGGCCCTGTCAAGAATGACACGAAGGTACCTAACCTGGTTCCCCCAGTGAATGTAATCGCCTAGGGCTGTGAATGCAGATTTGTTCTATTGAGCAAAGGGTGCACTTGAGTCAGACATATTGTTACTCTCTTTAAGGTGTGAGTATTTTGAGGGTTTCTGGTTAGGTCCCTGTCATGAATGACACGAAGATACCTAACCTGGATCCCCCAGTGAATGTCCTCGCCTAGAAGTGTGAAAGCGGGATTGTTCTATTGAGCATAAAGTACACTTGAGTCAGGCTTATTGTTACTCTCTTAAAGGAGTGAGTATTATGAGGGTTCCTTGATAGGGCCCTGTCAAGAATGATACGAAGGTACCTAACCTGATTCCCCCAGTGAATGTCCTCGCCTAGAGGTGTGAAAGCGGGTTTGGACTACTGAACATAGAGTACACTTGAGTCAGACTTATTGTTACCTCTTCTACGGTATGAGTATCATGAGGCTTCTAGGTTAGGGCCCAGTCAAGAATGACACGAAGGTACCTAACCTGATTCCCCCAGTGAATGTCCTCGCCTAGAGGTGTGAAAGCGGGTTTGGACTACTGAACATAGAGTACACTTGAGTCAGACTTATTGTTACCTCTTCTACGGTATGAGTATCATGAGGCTTCTAGGTTAGGGCCCAGTCAAGAATGACACGAAGGTACCTAACCTGATTCCCCCAGTGAATGTCCTCGCCTAGAGGTGTGAAAGCGGGTTCGGACTACTGAACATAGAGTACACTTGAGTCAGACTTATTGTTACCTCTTCTACGGTATGAGTATCATGAGGCTTCTAGGTTAGGGCCCTGTCAAGAATGACACGAAGGTACCTAACCTGATTCCCCCAGTGAATGTCCTCGTCTAGAGGTGTGAAAGCGGGTTTGGACTACTGAACATAGAGTACACTTGAGTCAGACCTATTGTAACCTCTTCTACGGTATGAGTATCATGAGGCTTCTAGGTTAGGGCCCAGTCAAGAATGACACGAAGGTACCTAACCTGATTCCCCCAGTGAATGTCCTCGTCTAGAGGTGTGAAAGCGGGTTCGGACTACTGAACATAGAGTACACTTGAGTCAGACTTATTGTTACTCTCTTTAACGTGTGAGTATTATGAGGGTTCTAGGTTAGGGCCCTGTCAAGAATGACCCGAAGGTACCTAACCTGGATCCCCCAGTGAATGTCCTCGCCTAGAAGTGTGAATGCGGGCTTGTTCTACTGAGCATAGGATACACTTGAGTCAGACTTATTGCTACTCTCTTTAAGGTATGTGTTTTTTTTTAGGGTTCCTGGTTAGGGCCCTGTCACGAATGACACGAAGGTACCTAACCTGGTTCCCCCAGTGAATGTCCTCGCCTAGAGCTGTGAAAGCGGACTTGTTCTATTGAGCATAGAGTACACTTGAGTCAGGCCTATTGTTACTCTCTTAAAGGTGTGAGTATTATGAGGGTTCCTTGATAAGGCCCTGTCAAGAATGACATGAAGGTACCTAACCTGATTCCCCCAGTGAATGTCCTCGCCTAGAAGTGTGAATGCGGGCTTGTTCTACTGAGCATAGGATACACTTGAGTCAGACTTATTGCTACTCTCTTTAAGGTATGTGTTTTTTTTTTAGGGTTCCTGGTTAGGGCCCTGTCACGAATGACACGAAGGTACCTAACCTGGTTCCCCCAGTGAATGTCCTCGCCTAGAGCTGTGAAAGCGGACTTGTTCTATTGAGCATAGAGTACACTTGAGTCAGGCCTATTGTTACTCTCTTAAAGGTGTGAGTATTTTGAGGGTTCCTTGATAAGGCCCTGTCAAGAATGACATGAAGGTACCTAACCTGATTCCCCCAGTGAATGTCCTCGCCTAGAAGTGTGAAAGCGTGCTTATTCTACTGAGCATAGGATACACTTGAGTCAGACTTATTGTTACTCTCTTTAAGGTATGAGTATTATGAGGGTTCTAGGTTAGGGCCCTGTCAAGAATGACACGAAGGTACCTAAACTGGTTTCGCCAGTGAATGTCCACGCCAAGAGGTGTGAAAGCGGGCTTGTTCTACTGAGCATAGAGTACACTTGAGTCAGACTTATTGTTACTCTCTTTAAGGTGTAAGTATTTTGAGGCTTCTAGGTTAGGGCCTTATCAAGAATGACAAGAAGGTACCAACCCTGATTACCCCAGAGAATGATCTTGCCTAAAGCTGTGAAAGCGGTCTTGGACTACTGAACATAGAGTACATTCGAGTCAGACTTATTGCTACTCTATTTAAGGTGTGAGTATTATGAGGCTTCTAGGTTAGGGCCCTGTCAAGAATGACACGAAGGTACCTAACCTGGTTCCCCCAGTGAATGTCCTCACCTAGAGCTGTGAATGCGGACGTGTTCTACTGAGCATAGTGTGCACTTGAGTCAGACTTATTGTTACTCTCTTTAAGGTGTGAGTATTACGGGGCTTCTAGGTTAGGGCCCTGTCAAAAATGACACGAAGGTACCAAACCTGGTTCTCCCAGTGAATGTCCTCGCCTAGAGCTATGAATGCGGGCTTGTTCTTATGAGCATAGGGTACACTTGAGTCAGAGTTATTGTTAGTCTTTCTAAGGTGTGAGTAATATGAGGGTTCCTTGTTAGGCCCCTGTCAAGAATAACACGAAGGTACCTAAACTGGTTCCCCCAGTGAATGTCCTCGCCTAGAGGTGTGAAAGTGGGCTTGATCTACTGAGCATAGGGTACACTTGAGTTAGACCTATTGTTACTCTGTTTAAGGTGTGAGTATTATGAGGCTTCTAGACTAGGGCCCTGTCAAGAATGACACGATGGTACCTCACCTGGATCCCCCAGTGAATGTCCTCGGATAGAGGTGTGAAAGCGGGCTTGGACTACTGAACATAGAGAACACTTGAGTCAGACTTATTGTTACTCTCTTTAAGGTGTAAGTAATTTTAGGCTTCTAGGATAGGGCCCTATCAAGAATGACAAGAAGGTACGAACCCTGACTACCCCAGTGAATGATCTTGCCTAAAGCTGTGAAAGCGGTCTTGGACTACTGAACATAGAGTACATTTGAGTCAGACTTATTGCTACTCTCTTTAAGGTGTGAGTATTATGAGGGTTCCTGGTTAGGGCCCTGTCAAGAATGACACGAAGGTACCTAACCTGGTTCCCCCATTGAATGTCCTCACCTAGAGCTGTGAGTTAAGCGTGTGTGGAGAGCAAGAGCCCCTTCAGAGCGTTTCGGAATGACTCCATTTGATGCAATGTAATTGTAAAGCAATATACATTCGAAATAATGTGTCTCGTATAATGCAGAAGCTCTAGTATTTCAGATTTAATGCCGTTGATATTCCAAAACATTATTGGGAACCTAAGCATGGATCCATCCACTTCTCTAATCACTACTATTAACGCAATTTTGAGGCGGAATATGTGGTGGGGTACACCATTATTCCCAAGTTTCCTCTTCGGGGTTTATATAGTTGTTGTAGGTGCTGGTTTGGAGTGTCATTCCATTCTTCACCTTGTTTTCCAGGGAAAGGTAAGGATTGTATTTAGATTTAAACACCTTACTTATGTCTAATTATTTATCGGTGTTGATCTGGGTAGATCGTAATGACAGGGGTTTTGGCCCTGCTCGGGTAGTAGGGTTTTTGTTTGTATTTGTAGCAGAGTCGGCGACCTTTTGTGGAGCTCTGTGAACCTCTGCCCTGGCTACAGCGCAGTCCACGCTTTTGCGTTTTGTCTCGGTTTCAGTTCCGGAGCCGGACTGACGAGTCTGTTTCTTCTTCCTCCTTACTACTGCCTGTAGGTGGATTCGGAAGCAGAACCCTCAGTCATAGTGTAATCAGTGCCTAGTTCTGATTGAGTGTATGTGCTGACAGGAGAGGCTGGTCGAGATAGCCGCGGAAGACACCCTTAAGGGGGTGAATTGCCCTGAGAGGAGCTTGCCCACATCGATGCGGCCCCGCCGCTTGGGATCTGTGTTGCGCCTCTCTTTTCGCCATTTCCAAAGAGGTGTAAAGATGCAAGTCGGCCAGCATGGCCAGCTGGGGTTATTGAAGGTGCAGAGAGTATCTACTACTATCCCATCTAATATAAATAAATCAAAGTAATATAATTGAGTTTAGGGTATATTTAGACTACTAAAAGCCAGGCGTTAATCTGGGTCTCTATTAGTAAATTTAAGCCCTAACGAGTAAGGCATAAGAATATTCTGCATCGCCTACTGAATCAACTATTAATCAAATTACTCTGTTCACCTTTACTAAACACAGTACGTTTTTCAGAGACAATGCAGTCATTTATTTTATTCCACCTTCCTCTTGAAATGTTCTCTTTGTTCTACAGTGGATCCTTGATTGTAAACCAAAATATTTTTTATTTACGGGTGGAGTTTTTGACTGTTCCGAATGTATCTAATCCATAAAACAAAGCAATTCATTATTTCAAACTCATAAAACCTTTATTATTCGTTGAATAATTTAAACGAACTTTCAAAGAGTGAATAAGAATACTTGTGTTATACGAGGTATATTTGTGCTTTCGCTCTATCTGAAAGCATGGCTCAAAGATTCTTGAAGAATCGCGACGGATAAACTGTTCCTTCTAATGAGACGTGTATTATTCGTTGAATAATTTAAACGAACTTTCATAGAGTGAATAAGAATACTTGTGTTATACGAGTTATAAACGAGGTATATTTGTGCTTTCGCTCTATCTGAAAGCATGGCTCAAAGATTCTTGAAGAATCGCGACGGATAAACTGTTCCTTCTAATGAGACAACTTTGGCGCACAGATTTATTTACACACATACTCAACTTTAAAACATGTAACAATTGCTTATCCCCTATATATTAGGCTAAATAATCTTGTAAATAAACGACAAATAAAATTACTATATGAAAGAAACTCATTGGGATTGTTACCTGTTACTCATTAGGATTATTACCTGTTATTCATTAAAACTGTTTTATCTATTACTTATTGGAACTGTTATCTGTTAATCAT